>OMLM01008084.1:0-18811 GCA_900302695.1 Helostoma temminkii
GTCTGTAGTCTTGTCTTACATACATGAAAAATGTGTTTTATCAAAAGCACAAATCACATGCTGAATATTTCACCTGACATGTTGAGAGATAACTTTACTGAATCAACACTTGTGCCTGTGGTCTGTGCTCATTGTTTTATGTATTAAGCAGCACAAAGCTAGAGTGTAGTGTCGCCTCACAAAGGTGACATAATCTCCCTTTTACTTTACTTATTACTTATTATGTACCTGTTCAGTCACTGGTGCATGGCTTCATTTTCAATTAAATCAGATGTAAATCACGGGTAAAACAAAAACAAACTGTGTTGTGTAATCCATCTGAACTGTTGTGTTTGTCTGAAGCAGAGGTGTAGTGCTTTTAATCAAATGTGCTCATTAAATATTATTACAAGTCTGTAAAAAAAACAACAACAGTCAGCAGGATGTTATGTACAAATTTTTGTCGTCTCCCCACACGTGGCAAGTTGCCAAAGTGAAGTGGGGGACATCCGCAGTACAGTGCTGACATGTTCGGAATGGCTGTTTATGTTTGTGTTTATGCTCTCTCTACATCTTGAGTGGCAGACTAATCGTTTTTCAGTTTTGTAATTAGTAATGGGTGGGAGGTCCACTGTATCAGTGGGGTTCTAGCTCACATCTGGCTTCCAGATTGCAGTTGAGTACCTGTGGATGTGGGAACATGTAGCTCAGGTCTTACATTGTTGAAATCTGCACAGCATGATCTGACGCTTTTCTCATAGTTAGTTGATTTATTTCAGTGGAATGACAAGCATGCATGCTCATTATGTTTTCTATGGTAGACTTTATTTAGAGTACAGCTTGTACTTCAGTGCTGGATTGTTTCCTTTTAGGTCCACAGCTGTCACTGGGAAAGCAAGAGGCCTTTGAGACTTTCATAAGGGATCATAAAGATCATCTGACTATTGAAGACAACAAGAACCTACTCAAACAGAGGTTAGTGACCAGTAGGATACGTTGTCAGATACACATTTTGATACTTCTCAAACTTCAGTGCTCCTCAATTTGAGTGTTGTTTCAACAGTGTCACACTGCATTTTATTTGTTTTTCCAAGTCAGTGGTCATTTGAAAACCACACACACATACACTAGACCATGGTAACTTGTTTTTAACTAACTCATCACTTGTTGTACAAAAAATCTACCATTTTTCAAACACGTTGTTATCCTATACTTTTTATAATTTTCCTAATCATTATTCATTAACAATCTTTTGGACAGGTCAGCCGAGGCTAGAAGACTTGGGGAGCAACTGCATGATGCAAGAAACCGAATCAGTAAGTTATCTCAACAACTGGAAGTTGCCTTTCAGAAATCACATATATAAAGTTGTGAACACATTCAGTTCTATATTTAGGTGTCACTATCAGCATTATCCCGTGGCAATTTCTAGCATTGTCCCTGTCCCAAAGAACTCCAACATACCTGCTTTGAAATCGAACAGATTGGTATTAGGGTTCTGTTTCTCTGGAGTGTAGAAATGTCATTGAGCACATTTCTGAACTTTTGAGAGGTATTCTGATATCCCCAAATCTAGTTTTCCAAGCAACACAGTACTTTTTACTAGCCTGTCCCAGGCTGTTTTATGATGTCTGTGTAAGGTCACCCATGTGTTCTTCTGGGTAATGTAAAGTAGTACAATGCCAAAATGGCGCCAGGCAAAGTCCCAGCTTTAGTCAAGGGAATGATTTACAGCTTTGTTCTAGTATTTCTTTGGTGTTATATCGGCACACATATTTATGGTACCAGGTGTGCCAAAGCTTGCTATTGTGGGCTTTTTATTTAATTTTTTTAGTAAGATTAAATTCAGTACACGTCATTATTGTTAGAAATGAACCCACACTGATTTGAAGTCAGTGTAAAGTCATTTAATGTGTCACAATCAGTTTATTATGCCACCAGTGGCAGTAAGCTTCAATGATTTCACTACACTTTGGTTGAATTTTCCAGCAAACTCAAAGATGTGTTATTAGGGGTTGATCTGGTTTGCATTTATTATTGCAAGCTACATTTATGAATTTCCCTGGACTATGTGTGTTTGTGGCTCATTTCACATACCAGTGAAATGGATAGGTTTACCTCACACCAGTGCTTGGCATTATCACTGCTTCAGATCACGCTTGGTGGTTTGGTAGTTTCTGCCTGTTACCCTCATACAAGCCAGTGTACACTTATCATCCTTGATTTTTTTTTTTCTTGCCTGGATTCATTTTGTGAGGTGCTGACACTGCCATATATCAGATGCATCATACATCACACAGAAATCACCTATGACAGCATGTAGAATAAGAAGAACTCTTCAAATGTGTTCTGCAGACATCATTGTGTGGCCGTAGTCTGGAGAAATTGGATTTTGACTAATTCAACATGGTTTTTGATTAGATTTAGTAATGAAATTCCTCAATTTAGTCAAATTTGGAAAAATCCCCAAAAGCACATCTTGATGCTGTCAAACATTATTATACTGTGAGGTGCATGGAGTTGCATTCTTCCTAGATGAGATACAGTATTTTACAGTGGAAGGTGGTTGCCTTTTCCACTATATTAAACTTACTGTGTTCCCTTGTCATCTTGGATGCTCTGCTTTGAATTTCTCTCTTTGTTTACTGGTGTCTCGTGGATAATGTATAGAACAGAAACATTTAGCGTAATACAGACAGAAGCTATAGGGTCAGCAGCAGGGGAGAGACAGTAGCCCATGGAGACATCTGTCTCTAAACATCTTCCTAGTTTACAGTATTGGTGTTGGCCATAACATATGGGGTTAGAATCAAGTCCCATGAGAGTAGCACATGCTCTGAGCTCTTAGGTCCAAAAAGTGGAAGCTAGTATATTTATTTAGAGGGATTGGCGATGCACATCTTCTAGAGCATGAAAGGTGTAATGCAGCTGGAAATGAACGGCATCTCTTGATTTCTCTGCCAGATGTGGAGGGATTTATGCAGTACAGTTGTCAATGGAGCATCTGGTATCTGCTTTGGTATCCTTTCATCTACTCATCTTCGCTGAAGTGACCCAAAAACCCAAGGATTTTGAGATAGATTGCAAGGAAACTGTTTTGGATCCAAAAATGTATGCCTTTGCCTAAAATATTATTCCAAAGCACTTGAGAAAAATAATTACAAAAAGAATATAACTTGATTTTTGCACAAGATGTTTGTAACCAATAGCAAATGTATCTGACATAATTGTGTTGATGATACACTTGCAGTGACAATGTGACCACCTGCTCATTGGAGTGGTTTATATTTAGGCTATGGCCTCACAACTGTCCAATAAAAGCACAGATTGTTTAGTATTAACACTGTTTTATATGTTTCCTTTTATATCTTTTGATATGCAGCGTTTTAATAGGGTTTAATAGTCAAGTGTTTTTTTACTTTATTAACTTACACATACATACATTAACATACACTCTAATAAAATTCTATGCAGATAGTAAGAAGATGATTAACGTCAACTGTATGATGCTTGGCTGCTAAGCTCACAATGGCATTTATGCGGCAAAACACTTTTAACCTCTAAGCCACAAAAATCACCAAATATTTATTGAGACTTGAGCTTGAAATCGGTCCTTAAAGACAACGACATGTCTCCTGACGACATGGGGGTAAAGCCTTTATGGTTTGGAAGAGGTTGTGGTGTTGAGCTCACAGTCTTGTGAGGGTTTTGGATCACTGAAGTGTAATGAAGCATGACGGTAAGCACTCCACACAGCACTATTCGACACGTATGCAAATCAGTCTTTAAGGTCAGAAATACTGTTAACTTGCAGACAGTTTTGTTGGTGCTTCGACGGTTTGTCTTGACCCAATACTGTGTAATGTTTGACCCTTGAATCATCACTGAGATGTACTGTACTGTACTGCATGTGTGTTTAGTAGTAGTAGTTTATTCTCATTTACTGATATTTAAGATTAGTCGCACAACAAAGGACAATAATTCACCATGCTGGCTAAAGCATCTATTCATTGTACCATGACCCTTACAAATTTAACCATAATGTTTAACTTGGATTTTGAAAAGCATGTCAACATGCTATAGTCATGGCATAAATATTTCCTAATCTTTTTATGTTAAAATGAAAGAAGAATATACATCAGTTAGTGGTGGGGCATGTTTGTAGGAGTTGTGTGTGTTAGAGAACATTCGCCTACCCACGTGACCACAATGTAAAGCCACAAGGAGTCTCAGTTCATTTACATTCCCAGTTACCCACACTACTGACTTTTTCTGGAAACACATGGCTCTGTGAGAGGTTCCCAAACCCCGATCATCATACAGCATAGCATTGGAAAAACACTGTCATCATGGGCTCAGTATATCCTTGTGTGCCATTTATTACATTTCACATCATCCATTCTCATCTCCGCTATCTACTGTAACCCAAATAGTCGTATAGTGTTTGCAAAGACCTCCATCTTTCAAAAGATGATATTGTGTATATCTGTGTGTATCTGTGTATTTTATGTGCAAACTGCAAATTGCTTGAAAGTAATCAGCAGTGGAACACTGAGCGCAGATGTTAAGATAAACCTAAAGTCTGTAATAATATTGTTATGCTTTATTAATCCCTAGATCTCTATAAGGGACTCAGCCTTACTCAAGGTCACTTAAGCAGAACACATGTTTGTCTTAAATGCTTTCAGAGTCTTCATCTTGCCTTTGATAAAGTGAGAACTCTAATCCAACTGTTTTATTGCAGCATTAGAGGTGTTGCATGAAAAGGTAGCTCCCCAAAGCACAGTTTCACAAAACTATACTTCATCTGGTTTTCTCATTTTTGGACTTCAGCCTTTAGATTGGCAAGGGGATTATATTTCGGAAAGAGCTGCAGCACAGCACCTTCTATATGTGTAAGACCTGGAGGATTGTAATCAAAACTTGCCACACAAGATACTGCCATTCAATGTCTCTTTCATCTTTTAGGCTCTCGTAATTATCCTGGTCATTCACTTTACTCATTATCTGACACTTGAGACGTTTTGTTTGATCTTAATGTTAAATTACCTCCTGTCTTCTAGTAAATCTATCCTTCAATGTTCCCACATCATTTAGCTGTAAAGAGAAATCACCTCAAATATAGCTACTCTAATACAGTCTGTGTTAGCCTGTTTTTCTTTACAGTTGGAATTTGCCACTGAAGCAATGTTTTCTATATATAGAGTAAATAGCTATTTCAATTAGAGAAAAAGAGACAGAGAAAAGAGAAGAGACAGACAAACACAAATTACTTGTACATATGTTAATCCATTATTAGCCACAAGAGAGGCAGTGACCCAAATAGCCCTCCCTCATGCTACTTCCTGGCTCACTGGAGTCAAAAGAGTTCATTCTAAGAACTGCGGACGTGTGCGGCTCTGCTGTATGTCCTGTCCTAAGTTAAGAGAATCTTCTACAACAAACTCCTTGACTCCAGTTCATCAGTGCAAAAAGTTTAAATTATTCTGAAGAATGAACAGTATGTTTGTGTAGAGAGACAATAGATAACCAAACAATGCTGAAGAACAGATTACTGCAAATGTGATAGATTGTGAGAAGTGGCATCTGCTCACAAATTACAATAGTGTGATTTTGAAATCACTGCTATGGGAAATATCTGGTGAATGGCTGAGACTAAATAAAAGAAGTGATATTTGGATTTGAGCTAGACCCAGACCCACACACTGTTTTAACTGATATTAACATTTAGACATTTAGTCTGGCAGGTGCTATTATCCAAAGTGACAAGTTAGGTAGGCAAGAAAAGGTATTAGGTATCAGCTGTCAGCTGATGAGTTGCAAGAAACTGCATCACAGAAATATAAAAGACAACACAGAGAGCAATTACAAGTTGATTATTAAACCTGCCTCTGTCAGTTTTTACCTTGGTCACTGCTTTTTATGTAAAAACAAAGTTAATATTGGCAGAGATATTTAATAATTCACAGTTATTAAAATTGCTACCAGACATAAAAATCCAGTACCAGCCAGACACGTTTTTTGTTGTTTTTGCACACAAATTCAAAGTAGACCTGAGGCAGGAACATTTCACTAACTGACTACAGAAATGATTACACACAGCACATTGTTACTCAAATATAAATTGTTGCTGAAGCTCTGTAGGGGCAAACAAATTTAATTAATTTATTTTTTTATTTTGGTAGGTTTCACTTTGCTAAGTGTACTTTATGTTAATAATATTTATTCCCCTGCTTCTCAGATGAGTTAAAGAAGCAGTTGGAGATGCGGAGGAAGCAGAGAGCTGTTCACGGTAAGCTCAAGCTGGCAGTGGTTCATTTGGATCTTCAAACACTAACTGCTGTCACAGTTGGAAACTCTGATATTGAACTCTTTTTAGAATAGGGTGGTCAGCATTGTGAAGACATTGTGGGTGCTGTATGTGCAACAGTGCCCACATAAAAGCCTTTCCAGTACACCTCAATCTCTGAAGGCTTAGTGACCAAAGACTGAGCAGGACAACTCTACGGCTGCTCATTTTCTCTATTTCTGACATTTTATCAGTGACATAAACACTGAGATGAGGTAATCTCATCTAAGTGTTTATGTCAGCATTGAATGCTTTTCTTTTTTTTTTCTTTCAGTCCTGCATCAGAGAACACTTTACAACAGCCTGGCTTCTGTTATCCAGATCCAGGGTTTCAAATATGGTCTTTTAAGGATATGCAGTAACTCTCTATATGCAGTGACGTAGGCATACTACAGCAGCTTCTGGGCCTGAAACAAAAAGAAAAATAAGAAAACATTATGACTTTATTTGTATTTTAACTACGCTATGTCAACAAATGTTGTCATTGATTATCATATAATGTAGTTGTAACAGGGAATCACACAGAGCTTGATGAGGAGGTGGACACGGTGGAAGAAAACCTGCGCAAGCACATAGAGCAAGAAAAAAAGGCGTGAGTGTGTCAAAAGTGTATTTTAAAATATTACTACACCAATTATTTCTCCTAGCACCACACTTAGACTGACTAGTCACAACAGATGCTTGTTATTAAGGACTAAAATTAATTTGGGGCTTCTAACATCTCCCTACAGCTACAAGAGCATCATTGGCCGTCTAAAAGCTTTGAGGACGGAGATTGAGCACCTGCAGCTGCTGCTGGAGAAAGCAAAAGTCAAGCTCCAGAAGGATTTTCATAAGTGGTGGAACCAGGAGGCTTCCAGTGTGCAGGTGACGATAACATTAGACATGTAGGCTTGTCTGTTCATTTTTGTCTCTGTACTTATTGATGTTTTTTTTTTTGTATTCTGAATATTGGGCTCTGAGGACACGTGAGGGTGTAAGTTGATATGCACGTGTCTCTGTCCTCTGTTCAACATCATCCTGAATGGGCCCTGCAAGGAAGAAATGTAGGAGGAAAATACACAAAAACACATTTTTTTTACAAAATGCAGAATGTGGCGCAAACAAGGGCCTGGAGAGCAGCTTTAAAGGCAAGACAGCAACAGCATCAACACACTGTCTCAGTCTTAACAAGGACAACATGTTCATGAGGTTCCACAGCAACACAGTGGGGGATAAGCAGTGAGTCAGGCTAAATAATAATTGTGTTTGTGCTTAAATACTTAAGAGACTTGCACAGTACGATGAAAGACAATGTTTTTAAAAGCTTGGGGAGAAAGAGTTAGTTGAAAATTTACAAACTAATAATGACAGATTAAAAAAGAACTAAATCTTTAGTCTCACTCTCACATACAGTTCTTTGCTCTGCCTAGAGCTGCTCTGCACATTTCGGAAACCAACCATAATGTTAAAGAGCAACATCTGACCAGCAGACTCTCCTGGCTTCTTCCCCTCAGTTTTTGATCCCATAAATGGAGAACAATATCTCACTCACAACTGAGCAAGGAGAGCAACTGAAATTTATCACCGAGTGACAAAGAGGAAGTCTGACAGACAGGCTTACATGTGCAGTTTTGGTGTTCCAAGCAGACTGTTTTCCTTGCCAGTGCATATGCAACATGTTCAACTATTTATTGTTCTGTTTTTGGAAAACAGCGCACATGTAATTGGTTAAACTTTGACTAAGAGGTATAATGAAGCGAGCGGACACAAAATTGGTTCCTTTAGCTGAAAGTTGTGTATGGCCACGTGGTGTACAACTCAACAGTGTGTAGTAGTGGTTTTACTCACATGTGATCCATTTCATTAAGTTTTTCAACAATGTGATTAGGAGTCTGAGACCACAGGCAGAGGTCATACAGGGTCGCCTAGAGGAACCTTGCAGCCATCTTCACCTGGCACTCCAGGATTTGGGTAAGACACTTTCTCCTTGTCAATGTAAGAAGCTGACTGACCAATTTCTGTCTGCTCTTCCTGCAGCAGAGGCCAATGTACATCTATTTAAAGTGTGGACAATTACTTTCAGATGTAGTAGCAGTGTCATTAAGCCCTGTCATTCATTTCCAATCTCTGTTGAGCCAAGCCAATTGATTACATACAGAAACCAGCCAAGTTACAAGGCAAAACACCTTCCCCTCACTGACTCACTTCTGTTTCATTCATTATTGTTATTTTTGCCCTTTCACCATCTGTGCTCGAAAGGAACTTGATTAATGCTCAACAACCTCCAGCTCCTCCTTGATTGTTTCCATGAAGCAAATATTTAAAAAGTGCTGAAAAGTAATGTCACTGGGTTCCTTTGCTTCACCAACCATGTTGATAATAGTTCATACTATGATTTGACATTTACCATTGATTTAGTTAGTAGCTGACATCCCATGTCTGCCACAAACCTGCCATGAAAACATTCACAGACAGTGACAACAGTAGTTGTCCAGGCTGTGTAGCCTTATACAGTAAATAAGTGAATACATGGTTGCATTCATATCATCAATTGTAACATCAGGGGTCTATTATGTTGTTATATATATACTGAGAAAATACTAAAAATGTGTCCTAATATAAAATAATTCTGGGCCACTGGTTTTCCATTATGCTTGACCAATAGGATTGTTAAATCATGTTCTTTGTGCTTTTAAATATGTCTTGAAAAGTTTTAACTCCAAACCACCTTGCATTATTAGTAGAGCATGTGATACCAGTGCAGGTTAAGTGAGATACAGAGCATAACTTTTGTAGACCCACCAAGAGTGTTTTTTATTAACACTATGCTTTGTTGGAACCACAAATCAAGATATAGATCTATTGGATTCTGCTTTAACAGTCTTTAACAGTTTTTGTAACTTATATAGTGCACATGGTCTAAGCAGTATTCTGAGACACTACCCAGCAGGCCGAGACCCCAGTCCAGACTGTTCCACCTCTTCTGTTCAAGAAGTCAGGTTAGCCTAGCTTCACCTAATCTCCTTTTGTTTCCTAAAAGGCAACTACTACAAGATTATACCATATGTCATATTTTGTTGTGTGAATTACAGAAGCTTTGTCCCAAAAAGTGTACCTCCTTTGACTGCTGTGCCAGCATGGCATGAGAAGTCCCCAGATGAGAAGGTGACTAATGCAACTCCTTCGTCTGAGTGGAGGTACATGACTCCTCTTCTCACATTACCAAAACATAAAGTCAGTGTTTGTTTATGTAATGTGTATGTATACCACTGTGTGTACATTTACCAAGTATGTATTCCCAAATGCAAACAATACAGTAGTAGGAGTATATCCTATATGTTTGCAGGAGTCCTTAAATCTATACTTACAATCAGCTCCTGTTGATTTTACAGCTGCCCCATGTTTTCTCTCCACTTATGAATGTGGCCATAAATTTTAATTTCTTTGCAAAGTAATGTTTCCAAACTCTATTAATATATCAAAGAGCAGGAGTCTTACTTGAATGCTTGCTAAAACAACCTTTCAACACCCACAGTAAAACACTGAATGCATTACATATATACCATATTTGTTCATATTTGTTGATTTATTTATTTGTTGATACAGATGATGTTATTTTAACCAGTAGCTCTATGATATGACTGAACCAGTTGTAGTTTAAAATTTTTAGTTTAGTTTTTAATTTACTTCATACAAGTATTCATAACAGGAACAGTTCAAGATTTTACAAAAACACCCAAAGCAAAAATAAGTGAAATTTTGTTGTACATTTCATTCATTTGTATTACACATATATATATATAATACACAAGAAATGTATGCCAATATTTTGCTCCATTAACATACTGTATCTACATTTCAGGGCCCTTTCTACCACCAAGCTCACATCCTCCTCCATTCCACTGACTGGAGATCAGCAGACCGATGCTGATATCCTGGCCTTTGTCAGTGCCAGGCAAAACCTCCTCAAGAGGACAGGTAAGGCACACATCTGAAAATAGTACCTACACTAACTCTACACACACTAGGTATTTTGCATTCAACACTGGCCTCTGGTGGTGTACAGCATGTCACCATAAAACAAATATTATAGGAGAATATATGTCTTTTTTTAGAGTTGTATTCAATTAGTGCAAATGCATATACATCAAATGTATATAACTTAAAATATTTTGAAATTATCTGCAATATAAAACATTTGAGCATCTGATCAGCTACTAGTTATGATAATAAAATGAAATGAATGAAAATAACTTCCGATTCACTTTCACTATCTTTCCTGGCAGTAGTGCATGACATGCAGAGAACCTTTTATGGGCCAAATCCAGCTCTCGCACAACCCCCCCCACTCAAAGCATCACTTTACCATGCTCGACTCGTCTTTTGCTCATATATGGCTCGCTCTGTCACACACACACACACACACACACTGTCTCTTTCACTCTCTCTCTTCTTTTTTGACCCTAGTGTAGCAGTTTAATTTAACAGACTTTGGCCAATTAAAGTCATGTGAACATGTGAACAGATGAAACAAACAGATAGCAGTCAGTCAAACATGTTTGCTCCCTGAAATCTTTCACAGTTTGAATTCAGTTCAGTCATAACCAAAAATTTTCAGAAACTCAATCTTATTTTCTTCCATTTTTTATCCGACAGACCAATCATCTATGTGATTTTATTTATTTCAGGCACATTTAAGCAGTGATGTGTTCTGAGGAAGCTTGGAGGGAAGCATCATCATCTGACTGCTTGTGCAGCCTCCACATCTGTCAGGTGATTGACTTGACAATGTGTGTACCTGTTTTCTTAAAAAAAAACAAGACTGCTTCAGCTAAACACACAGCACACATCCTGTTTCATTCCTGTCATTCACACACACACACACAGATTTGTTGATCTCCTGGAGATGATGCCAGTTATATACCGTAACGGGCAGCGGTGTACTGTAAATCACAGCCTGCACCGGCCATTTGATCTGAACAAATGTTGTCTCAAGATATCAGAGGAGCGACAATAGGAAACCAGTAGGCTCCAGTGTGTATTTAAGGATATCATGAATCATGGCTTTTGAAATGAGGACACTTTCAACATGCAATATGACAAGTAGATTTCATATTTCTGTCTGTTTGTCTTCATTCTAAAGGAGATTTTGTGTAAAATGCTGTAAATACATGGATCTTTCTGATGCACTTTGAAAAGTAGTATTCTTCTTCATTTTTGCACAAAATATTTAGGTAAAAATTAAGAATAATAAAAGGATTTGACTGTGTCTCTAACGTCTCTGTGAAAGTTGCAGGTACTGTCTTTGACATTTTATAAATCTGATGGATAGGATGGTGTGATTTTTAAATATGCATATTCAGGAACACAAGTAGATGGAGAATATCCCAGCATGTTGCCTACAGAGGACTCCACTCTGTACAAAACGTCCTTAAGATTTGAAATTCAAATTGAGTTACGTATATTTATTTGCATAGTATTGATCATTGAATACTGAACTGAGAGATGATTTATGGCTGCTCAGTGAACATTAGCAATAGATAGATAATTAGTCAAACTAAATCACATTAAGTTGAAACCATGGAGGTTGTCACCCTGCTTATATGCATTTACTCATGGGAGACTGATGATGTGTTATGAGCAACACACATTTTATACTGCAGGTACTACATTTTACTAAAAGCATAATTATCCCAATTCATCAGACAGCGGGTGAGTTTAACTCCACTGTACCAGTGCTCTTGACATTTGCTGTATTTGTCAGTGTCAGCTGGTAATCTAAATCTATCCACCCAGGCACCTCAAAGCTATCACTACACACCTGGCAAGACCTGTTTGCATGGCTTTGCGTTGATTTGTTTGACAGATCACAAGCAGCTGCCCAATTTGCATTCAGGCAGAGTTACCATGGAGAAAGAGCCTTCTTTGGGCTACTCAAGCTATCTGTTATTTTTCTTGGTCATTATAGTGGCATTGTTTATCACCTTAAACACCAATAGTAGCTAATTAAGTCCATAACTATCAAATCCAAACTATCAACTTACATAGTTATATAGCATGTGATTTATACTGGTATTATTCTTAAGAGGGCACAATTAACAGTTCTCAGGTGAAAACAATGCCATATACCAAACCATATACAGTACCTGCTCACCACCAAACATGAGACAAAACTAGCTGGTGAACATAATGAAACACCTGCTAAGGAAGGAGGTGTTTCTGCGGGAATTGGTAGAGATAAAAAACAGAGACAAAAAAGAAAGAATATTGGACATGTTGATAATGTGTTCACATCTCTGCTGTGGAGTGCATGGGCAAGACACACAGTATTACAATATGTGTGATGTGTAAGCCTTATTGACCTGTCTATATTTTTTCTTGCTGCACTGTCCTAAAGAGTATTTGGAAAGTGTTTTTAGGAAGCAAGCAGTGATCTTGGGACACTGATTTTTTACTATAACTGTAACCCTTTAAACACTGAAGCCATATAATTGCATTTGCTTCCCTTGTGAGTTCTCTTTAAAGTTTTGGTTTATTACCTACAGTCAAGTAATGCTCTCCACACCTCTCCAAAATCTCATCTACCTCTTCTCCATCTGACCATAAACACGCCTGGCTCCTGAATGGGGTTGGAAAACATCTGGTGATTGTTCCAGCAGACTTCTGTGGGTTTCAAACATTGAGCTTTTAAACTGATGAGAAGTGTCCATACTTAATTAAACTAAAGAATTTCCCTTAAAATGTCTTAAGTTGTGGCACCAATCCATATTCTCTACAGTTGTGGTTGTGTGAAGAGCTAACAGCAGTCGGGTAAAACATTAACTTTTGTTCTGCTGACAAGATGCTGCCACCACTTCCTTATTAGTGGAAACAGTTTAAAGTGTGTATGTGTCCAGATGTCGCCCTAATGGAGAAGAGGAGTTTGGTCATTACCCAGGCAACCCATAAATTACAACATCCATCTAACCAATCAGAGTTGGAGCATTGAGGGGAGATGTTTACATACCCAGTTAGAGCTGTCACCCCAGGACAAAGCTTTACTCTACCAAACATCTACCTGTCTTGATGTTGCCATGATTGAAAAGTGACTGATACGGAACACTAAAAGGGCTCTCACATTTGATATAAATACTTTTTTTCCTATTCCGTCTTTTGGAAATCAATGGCAAAATCTGCAGTGATGGCCACTCTCTTTGGAGAATGACACAAGATCTGTCTATTTCTCCAAGACTTTGATCATTGCCTTTTTTTTTTTTTGAAGTGATTAACTTCTACTCTGAGTTTGAGCATCAGCGTTCATCTACTTTATTGTGCTCGGGAAAGTTGATGGCGAGGTTTCAGGTGATCCGGGTCAAAGTGAGCTGGATAGCAGTTTTGACTCTGGCCCACTTCACATACCTGGTGCTTGGGGCCACAATTTTCCAGATACTCGAGCGAGAGGCTGAGAGCAACAACCGCAACCACTTCCAACTGGAGAAGCTGAATTTCTTAGCTAATTACACCTGCCTGGACAGATCTGCTTTGGAGAAGTTTGTTCAGGTAGTTGATCAGTTTCTTCAGTTTTCTAAGAAATTTATGTTTAATAACTGCAGTGCAGATGTATTAAAGTGTAACAGCAGATTATTCACAAGGAAGATGTATAAAGATGTAATGTAATGTAAGAGGATTTTAGATTTTTATATATCTAGATTGATATATTACAATAATATCTTGCTATATTACACTCAATTAACCCAAATTTCTTCTCATAATAAGGTAACAGATGCTAAAATACTGTACATAGAATATATGGAATAATATTGTACAGTCACATGTACAAGTGTGTACATATATAAATATGTTTTAATCACTGGGTAAACATGACAAAAAAAGCTCATTAAATATTGAGAAACTTCAATATCAATTTTATGATTGGTTATGTACATAGCAATAAATCATATTACACTAACCTGACCTAATAAATCGTGTGTGTGTGTGTGTGTGTGTGTGTGTGCCTTTACTCCAGGTGATTTTGGATGCCTGGGAGAAGGGAGTGAATCCCTCAGGCAACTCAACTAACCCCAGTAACTGGGATTTTAGCAGTTCTTTCTTTTTTGCAGGAACAGTAGTCACAACTATAGGTAAGCACTTTTACATATTCATAATGTTCACATTTGCTTTTTGAGTACTTCTAGTGACTTATAATAATCTACTTTA
This sequence comes from Helostoma temminkii, assembly GCA_900302695.1. Taxonomy (NCBI): domain Eukaryota; kingdom Metazoa; phylum Chordata; class Actinopteri; order Anabantiformes; family Helostomatidae; genus Helostoma; species Helostoma temminkii. Next base: position 14,507 of record OMLM01008084.1, read on the forward strand.
CAGGTTATGGAAATCTGTCCCCCAGCACAGTGTCTGGCCAAGTGTTTTGTGTGTTTTACGCACTCTGTGGCATCCCACTGAACCTAGCTTTTCTCAAACAACTGGGCAAGTGCCTCACCATTGAACTGGGTCGACTGGAGAAGGGGGTGGTCTCAGTTGTTTCACACAAGGTACTCATAGTTGTTTACTGATATGCATGATAAATTGAGAGCATGAGAACACTAATTTGAACATCAATTGAAACATTTAAAATTGAACGAAATTAAAAATATTTTTGTAAGTGGACAGGTTTGCCACACCCACACTACCAGCCAACAATTTGAACACACCTTCTCCTTTAGTGGTTTCTTTATTTTTGTTATTTTTATACATTGTACAATACTGAAGACATTGATTTGACAGAACAAATATGGAATTTTACAAGAGGTAATCTGTGACATTGTGTTGCCTCCTTAATGTGCTTTAGACCATCAGTTGCCTTGTTCAGAGGAAGGGTGGGTACAGAGTAAATAGCCAATAATCATAGTCAAAATTAGTGTTATTACAACTACTCTACAAATCTATATTATGGCAAGAAACTCAGTTAAGTAAGTAAAGACAGTCACTCTTCTATCTAACTAATATTCTATCAAATTTCTAAAAAAGTAAATGTGTAAATGGGACCAGACATGTTGTATTTTAGCTGTTGTAGTCCACTTCATGTTTCTGGGCTACTTACACACCTTGTTTTGTTTTGCTCTGTTCTGTTTTTATGGCTGGCCTGCAATCTACATATCTTCATATCTACATATGCTCAGTGCTTCAGTGACTGTCAGAAAGCAGAACAAATATGTTTATATAAATATATGCTCTTCAACTAACAGCTAATGGTGATTTTTGGTTCTAACTGCCATGTTTTTGTTAGATGTAGATACTGTGACCGGTCAGTTCCTAAATGTGTGGTTCCCTCTGTGAAGCTGGAGAAGGTGTGATAGTGTGGAGGTGATTTACTGGTAACATTGCTGGTGACTTAGTCAAAATTTATTTCACACTTGACAGCTTGGCCACCACAGCATTTTGCTGTGAAATGACCCATCTGATTTGCACTTAGTGGAACCATTATTTATTTTTCAAAAGGACAATGACCACAAACACACCTCTAGGTTATGTAAGAGCTTTTTGTCCAAGAAGAAGAGTGATGGAGTGCTACATCAGATTACCTGTCCTCCACAATAACCTGATGAAGTTGATTAGTGATAAGTTGGATCAGAGAGTAAAGGAAAAGCAGCCAACAAGTACACAACACCTCTGGGAACTCCATCAAGTCGTAGTCTGGGCTGTTTAACTTACAGTATTACACAAATCCATGTGTTCTTTCATAGATTTGATGTCTTCAGTGTTACTGTACAATGTTGAAAATATTAAAACTTTAATTAAAAACAAAAAAAATAGCGATGGAGAAGGGGTGTCTGAGCTGATAGTGTACCAGAGACGTGACGTATATGTGGTGCTGTTTACAACAATAAAACAAGGGTTAAAAGGGTGTTCCCAGTTCAAGACAATTATGGCCACATGTGTGTCATTATTCCGCCACTGAACTAGCTCTACTGTTCAGGTATCCTGCCTTTAAGTATGTAAACCTCAACTGTTTTAATTGTTCATTGTTCAACATGCAACAATTTGGAATGTCGTGAAAAAAAATAAACCTCTGGTGTACTGAGCAACATACAGTGAATGGGTCAGCCAAGGAAAAAAACAGGTGAAAACAAAAGCAGAGTAAGTTCTCTGAAAAACCAGAAACAACAGTCAGGTTGGAATTTGTTCACAAAAAAAAAATGAATGCGACCTAAATGTAGTGTAACATTTCTGTTTCCTAGCAAACTGTTGAGGCTCTGGCTGTGAGTTCATTCGTCATCGCTGGCAGCCTCCTAATTTTGGTTATCCCTCCACTGTTGTTCAGTTATGTGGAAGGATGGACATTTGGAGAGGGCTTCTATTTTGCCTTCATTAGCCTCAGCACCATTGGTTTTGGAGATTATGTGGTGGGTGAGTAGAGCCTAGAAACAAGAACAGGTGTGGTTTTTAGCTAGAACCCTTAACATATTCTAACAATGTAATGTTGATTCTTGCAGGGACTGACCCGGGCAAGGAGTACATCTCTCTGTATCGTAGCCTTGCAGGTATATGGATCATTTTTGCCCTGGCTTGGCTTTCTCTTATCCTCAACATTGGAGCCAAAATAATAGAGCATGTGGTTGTACTGACTCGCCCAGGGTTTAAAAAGCAAGAGGAAGAAGAGGATGTGTGATGCAGTCAACTACACATCAAATATCTGACAGCGGACATGAGATGGGCCTTTCTACATATACTGTAATATTCACTAGGTAGAATTTATCGTGTGTGATTGTGTATTGTTTTCTGTACTATATATATTAACAAAGAAAGCCAATTAGTAAAAAAAAAATGTATTGTGTTTACATTTATTTGTTCTATGATGTTTACACTGGAAAAAATTATTAGGTTTTTGTTTTTTGTTTTACAGATTTACCCCAGTTACACCAAAAAGTCAGTACTGCACACTGACTTCTACATACACTATACATACAAATGCTATTATCACGTTACACTATGCAGAATCTTGAATTTGTGTGTTTTGTACTCTGTGGTTTATATACTTTTTAACTATTGGTGGTGACATGTGAATAATTTTTTTTTTCAGTGTCACACATGTAGTGTTTGGTGTGTGTGTCTCTGAGTCCACATCTGCATTTGTGTGCCGATAAACGAGTAAACTCCAGTGAATTAAGCGCAGCTGAATATCTGGAGCGCACACATTAATGTAGTTGAATGGATTTACCTGTCATACGTTTGTAGTATGTTCGCTAAAACAAAGCAGAACTGATGAAAGGCTGTCAGCTGTGTTCCTGAAGAAGCCAGAGAAAATGTGTAAAGTTGATTGTGTACTTGTTTGCTTTGTAGACCAGTAATGATTAATGAACAACAACTTTACCACCTTATAGTTCATAGACAGTGGTTTACTTTCTACCTTGACCCTCTTACCCACAGTCCTCTCCTGCAGCACAACCTCTTCTGGTGTGTCTCCTTCTTGTGATTTTATTCCACTAGATTTGCATGGCAGGCAATTGGAGTCATTGAAACAGTAGTGCAGGTGGAGGTTCATTTGCCTGCAGTGCTTGGAAAGATGAGAAGCTAAGCAGGTAAATGCTCAGTTGTCACTGTGCCTTGGTGCAGAGATTGAGACACTGAGTTTACCTGAAACCCAAAATTCTACCAGGGAGCCAAGATGGAAATAAAAGAAGTGTTAAGTTTGGCCCGGGTGCCCTCCATCCTCATGCTTGGGATAGTTTACGTGACCTACGTTCTCGTCGGCGGAGTGATTTTTTGGAAGTTGGAAGGAGATACTGGACGACAGGATGTCAGTTTATTACTGTTGAACAAACAAATGCTGCTTACAAAATACACCTGTCTGGACCAAGAGGGCCTGGGGTCACTGGTTCAGGTGAGGCACAGAAACACAGAGCATATATTTTCATACTATACACTTTCATGTCTATTCTCACTTTTTTTCCAGAGTTTGAAGAAACCAGAAAAAATGTTTTAAAATGATAACACAACAGTTACAGATATACACATAACGCATTATATTGCCAGGTTCTTGTTTTCTTTCTAACATGCAAATGTGATGGGAGCATTTCACAGCAAATGTGGCTAAATCCTAGTAACTATATCTCTAGAAATATTTTGCCTAAATCAACATATGGAGCAGAGACCACATTTATAACAGCTACAATCCTACTTGTTTTGTATGTTTATATTTCTGAATAAAGTAACATATTGGCTTAATCTGCAGTGACCAACAAAGCTACTTTTACTAGACGTTAGTTAAAACAGATGACTCATAGTATGTAGCACTCTTTTAACAGTGTTTTTGTGTTCAATAAATCACTGAAGTAATGACTGGTGAGACAAAATTTACACAGTGGGCACCATTCAGTAACACAATTATCTAACCACTGAGGATAATGTTTATAATTTTATGATCACACCCACACATTTACACAGACTGAAGCAGTTGGGATTTAGGGCCTAGCCCAAGGGCAGCACTATGGTGTCGTTGAGGGAGGGGCAGGAGGTTGGTCACACGATTATTCCTCTGACTATTAGGCCAACACAATTTCCATTAACAGAGAAAAAGGCAAATGAAAAATAGAACAACTCAGAGAAAGATTCCTGTTTAAAATCTTGGCTTTATGTGGCCAAGAGATAGTTTCTTCCATACAAGTACTTTGCTTGTGTATATTGCCC
>OMLM01008084.1:18831-34102 GCA_900302695.1 Helostoma temminkii
AGTTAGTTATTTTTAAAATAACTTCAACAGGAAGGTGATTTAAGGTAAACAGATAGCTAATTGTCTTGGCCGGGTTAAGAACAACACAGTTCTTCAGATTGCAGAATTTAACATCATTTAACATTAAGATAGATAAAGAGCTAGAAATTGCAACAAAAACTGCATTATTTAAAATATTACACATTTGTCAGGTAATACTGCAGACTACAGAACTCTTGAGCATGGATGTGCAATGTAAGTTGTATATGGATGTAAGTTTTAGACTGCACAACATTACTGGAGTGCTCAGCTGTAAACAAACTGACTCTACAAGTGTCACTGCTAATTGGGGATGGCACTAAACTGGAAAAACATTACAGTGTATTCCATCCATCCACCTATTTTCTGAACCGGGTATACACTGGACAGGTCGCCAGTCCATGGCAGTATAGTGTATTCTATTTATTATTTTATTATTAAACACCATTTTGTTACCATATTGCATAAATAAACTTTAGACTTCTATTGTTTTTACACTCTCAAGGTGAAAGCATCACATAATTATCCATCTAGAGGTCACCCTTAAGCTCTAATTATACTGAGATGTACCATATGCTTTCAAACAGCCCATTACTACTGAGTGAACAGCTACTGCCACCTTGTGTCACATGATGTCAATACTGCAGACTGACTGCTGTTCAAGAACAGCCTTGACATTTATCTGTATCTGCTGCTTTCTTCACCTTTTAAGAATATTCCTGATAATTTTGTTAATATTTTGAAAAATTTGTGTTTATCTGTTTTTGCATATGAGATCTTCAGTTGTGAGTCACAAAATGTGTGGGAAATGACACAGTTTTATTTGAGCGTGCCAATTTAGTTTGTGATTTTCATTTGTTTTTCAGTTGGTGCAAGATTCATCAAAGTTGGGCCTAAGTTTAAAAACCAACAACACTGCAGCCGGCTTCTGGAAGTTCACCACCTCAGCTGTGTTCGCTGCAACTGTGGTCACAACTATAGGTCATCGCCTTTTTATTCATGTTACACAGCAGTTTTAGTCAACACAACTGTTTTCAACATGTGATTTGATGACAATGTTTGTCTTTTTAACCTGGCTAACAACATTAGCTATTTTTCTATTCTAACAACTGAAATAGGATTTCACTTCAAATATTCAAGATATCGACTAAACGTAGTCCCTCTATTAGCACAGAAAAGATGTGAAATGAGAGAAGTCAAATAAGTAAAAACTATGTGAAAATGTTTCTTTCCTAAGTAAAATTGTAGATTAATTATGAAATAAGCTTTGAAATTTAGTATATACCAACATCTGAAAAGGTACATCAGCATCAAAGCAAAAAGGAAATGTGGACCAAGAGAGAGTTGAGAAGCCAACAAAATTGGGGAAAAAAATAAAATCTTTCACTTATTCTTATTTTGTGCTTTGTTCTTTCAGCTGGTGCCAGAATTTTTTACAGCATGCCTTTTTTTGTTTTTGGACTTTTGGACTACTCTGTATGAGCTGGTAGAACCTGACTAATCCAAAACTCATCTCTAGACAAATCCTCTGGGACTTTAGGCATGCACTCTGAACTATTAAAAGAAAATGAGATTCTGACATCTTACAATTTTGCAGGTTATGGGAACCAGTGTCCCACCTCTACAACTGGACAGATTTTCTGTGTGTTCTTTGCACTATTTGGTATCCCACTCAACGTGGTGGTGCTCAACAGAGTGGGCAAGTACATGCTTCTTCTAGAGAGGAACATCTCTGACTTCCTGCAGGGGAAGACAAAAAGAAGGGTGAGGAAAACTTAAATCGCCTAGTATGTTTAGGGGCAAACAAAATTTTTGTTTGTCAAACATGACTAAAGTGACTGCTCTCTGGTCCCACATCTCACTGCAGAAGTGTACCCGCTTTTTTGTCCACCTGGTGTCTTACGTGTCTGGAACAGCTCTCTTCTTCATTATACCCATGATTGTATTCCAACAACAAGAAGGCTGGACCTACTCCCAGGCAATCTACTATTGCTTCATTACCCTCAGCACAATTGGCTTTGGGGATTTTGTAGCAGGTACAGAAAACAACAACATCTGGGTGTCAAGTTTATATTTTTCCGCACCTTTCCAGCTTTTTAAATAGTTTTGCATTGAATGAAATGAGTCTCTCTTTTTACAGACAGTAATCCAGACAAACAGTATCCAGACTGGTACAGCGTTCTCATGGCCTCGTGGATCTTCTTCGGCATGGCCTGGCTGGCCCTTCTGATCAACCATTCCATCGACATCCTGGAGCGGCTCAATGCCCTCCTTAAACATTGGAGGGGTAAAGGGAAGCAGGAGCAAGAGTCTAGCAGCGGAGAAGGTGACAGTCCCGAAACACAGGTTGAGGAGGAAGATGAGATTAAGAGGCCTCCAATAACTGAGCAATCTACAAACTAAAGAGAAGATCTGCAGTGGAGACCTACATAAAGGATTTTCAGGCTATATATCAGGACCTGGAAAACGGGCATGAATCATGGAATACACTATATAGGCACAAGTATTTGGCCGCCTCACCATTACACCACATATACTTTAATATGGAGTTGGTCCCCTTTCGCAGCTATTACAGCTACTATTCTTCTTGGAAGGCTTTCCACAATATCTTGGAGTGTTTCTATGGAAATGTGTGCTCATTTATTCTGTAGAGCATTTATGAGGTCAGGCACTGATGTTGAACAAGAAGGCCTGACTCGTAATCTCCATTTCAGTTCATCGCAAAGGTGCTCGATGAGGTTGAGGTCAGTGGTCTGTGCGGGCCTAGTCAGGTTCTTCCCCAGCAAACCTATCAAACCATGTCTCTATAGTCCTTGCTTTGTGCATTGAGACACAGTCATGATGGAATAGAAAAGTGGAAAAACTTTCCTAAACTGTTGCCACAAAGTTGGAAGCATAGCATTGTCCAAACTGTCTTGGTGTGCTGAAGCATTAAGATTGTCCTTCACTGGAGATAAGAGACCTAGACTAAACCCTGATAAGCTCCATACCAGTATCCTACCGGGTGTGGCCAAATATTTTTGTCCATATAGCGTAGGTCTGAGCCCTGGAAGGATGTGAGTGTGTGTGTTGTCAGAAAATAAATGCTGTGATGATATAATATGTGAATGTTTTATAGTTGGCCAGTTTTGATCCTTGTCTTCTCAGTGCAGATAAATAATGACTCATTTTTGTTGAGTCAGGCTTAGTTCTCTGACAGCACACAACATCCATGTGCTGTTGAGACTGTTAGCACTTTGCTTCCCAAAATGTAAACCAGTTGTAATCCAAGTGGTAAAAAGGGTTCTAAGATTAAAGTCTAGGAAACGCTACCGGGGCAGTCATAGTTCATCAGCTATATTTATATTCCTAATGATGAAGTGTTGACAGCTGTTATCTAAATAAGCCAAAATACTGGAAGGACGGCTTCACCATTTACGTGTCTTAACACCCAGGTTCCCATAATGTTGAAGCCAGTTTTCTTCTTGTTCATACTGGGCTTTAAAAGGTCAATTTGTTAGGAACGTTTAAGGAAGTGATGGAGGACAAAAGCCACAGTCATTGTTATCATTTATATCAGTGGGAGTCTGATTTCATAAAAGAGGTGTCTTTTCCTTCTTTGTTGTCCTAGTGCATTGTTTCTCTGCTGAGCTGCAGTGGAAGGATAAAAGGTAATTTGCTACTTTGAAGGAAATAACTGCTGAATCTCTGCTCATTTGTCTACCTCAGACGGCTGAAGCATTGAATCAACTTATAAAGTTCGGAATGCCATGTTGCACAAAAGGAAAACTGTACATTTTCTCCCCCATCATCCCTTCAGTAGTGAAAGTGCATTAACAGTGACTGTTTCAATGGCTGATAGCAACAGGAAGTTTGATCTCAAAAAGATAAAGCAATACTATTATGGGAATCTGACTGTTTTAAGTCACACTGGGAAAAACTTACTTCATTCTTTAACTTTAAATTAACTGAAAAAAGTGGACAAATCAGAAGCCAGAGCAATCTATGTACTTAGATTCAATATTTGGATATTTAGCCTGTGTTTAGCTGCACTTATAGATTAAAACACACAAAGTTGTTCATTCAGTCTTCTGTATTATTGATGTCTTGGCAGAGCTGAGTTCACTTGTTCCACCCATCTGTGCTGAAGTTAGCTTTATATCCACTAGGTGGTGTTACTACACCAATGCTGGAGAAGAGAAGCATTCAATCCGAAGGCAAAGCAGCAAATACATTCTGGGTTTTGAACAGTGTTGCCATCCACACTCTAACAATATTGATCTTCACATTTAGTATACTTCTACATTCCAGTGAAGAATGTGTCCACGTCCTGTTTCTGTCTGATATCATATCTTGTACTTTTAAATCATTAAACAAATGTCTACAGTGGCAAACAGTGGTCATTTCATTATGTGTTTGCTTTAACTGTCTGCTTCTTTTGACAGTGGAATAGCTTAAAATGAAGGTACAAACGCCTGCTGGAGCTCAAGTATCACAGACCATGTTACACAACACTGATGAGGAGTGAATGACAAAGACAGACAGAGAGCAGTGTGGACGACAGAATGGAAACTGAGAGTGCTGAAGAGACTGATGGTAAGACAAAGAGATGAAGCCAGAGAAAATCATTAGAGGACAGTGTTTGAGGGATAATGTGAAATTCCAGACAGCAGAATAAGGCAGAAAGATTTTTTTCAGTGGTGTTTGGTATGGCCAGTGGCAGGAGGAAACAGAGTGACCATGACAGGAGTGTGACATGATGGCAAAATCCCACATACCTGTTTGGCCACGGTTCAATGGTGACTCGATATGTGTGAGAAGCTGGTGCCTCTCAGCTCCTGCCTAAATAACCACTGGTTCAGCATGCAAACTCTTAAATTAAAGCGTCAGCTACAGAATGGGAGATATGGATTTCAGCTTTATTGTCATCATCTGGATTTTTCTGATTTACACAAGGAAAATGGATTTTGACCTTCAGTGTGAATGTGTTCACACTCTCTGAATCTCATAAGAAAGCTAGCTGTTAGTTAACTAAATCTAACATTCAGTGTAAACTTTCCATCACCATGACAAAGCAGAAACACTTAAATAGGCATGAGACTGACTAATGATAAGGTTGCAGTGGCAAACACCTGCTTTACAGTCTCACATTTCTAGAAAACAGTAACATTTTCATTATTTAGCCATGAGCATGACCTTTTCCTAACTTTTGATTTCTCTGCCTAACCTTACAACATGAGAACACCAGTGTTTATCTCTGTTCTGGACAATCCAATAAGAAGATTAAAACTGAATCGTGGATTAAAGCTACAGTAAAAGCAAAAGCAAAAGCACTTACTGTTCTGTGCTGAGGTATTTGCTTCCAAATGTTTTTAAACCAGACACACCTTTTTCAATAAGCTCCTATGATTTCAGCTTCATTAGTAAGTTTAGCATTTTATAATGAACTGCTAATTTGACATTGACAAACACCTGAAGTGCTGTGCAGAACGTGGCAGAGTGTAGCTGTAGAAAACCAGAAAGGATTGATTTTGTGTGTCGTGCTTGCGCTAGCTAAAACATGGGTATGATGTAATAATAATAATAATAATAATAATAATAATAATAATAATAATAATAATAGCATAGTTCAAGGTTCGAAATTTAATTATGTTTGCTCAAAACAATATATTTTCTTTCAACTGACATATTTTAAATTTGTGGAACCTGAAACCTGAATTAATGAAAGTAATTAAAGTTAATTAATGACGTTAATTAAAGTCAAAGTTTCATTTTTTGTGTGATTTTATCAACATACACCATCTTGTTCCGTAGAGACCAGCAGAAGAAATGTATATTAATCCTTAGGATAAAGGCCCAAACCCAGAAAAAAGTAATATTTCCTACTGTTTTAGTAATGTTTGCTGAAAAATACAGCTTACAGCAAGGTACACTATCATAAAAATTATAGTATATGTGCATCCAGGGCTGCAGCTTACAATTAACCGTTTAATTAATTTGCTAGATTCAGTTACAGTGCTAAATTTTTCTGCTTAAACCAGAACTACAAACAAAGCGTTTTTATTGGAGGATGTGAAAGTAGACATTCCTAATATGACTAAGCGCAAAAACGTTACAGCATTGCAAAACATCGATTTACAGTAAACACGATTGATCAAGATGTGCTTTTCAACTTGTACAACAACCCAAAGGCCGCACAACTGTAAAATACTTGAAATACTGGTATAGGAAAGTCTGTAGGTGCCTCGGATATATACAGTGCAGTAATTACCTGTTTCAAGTGTCAAATGTGTGTCATCCTGATGCATGCACAGACTCTGAACCCATTCAGTCACGCTAACAACGCGGTGCCGTTGACATATACTTAAACACATCCCATAGGCTTACGTAACAACATGAGGCCCTATATGCACACATACAAATGTCTGTCAGCAGCTGCCAGTTAAAACTGTACCTAAGCTAACTAGTAGCACATGGGAAGTGATATGTTTTACACCAAAGGAAGCCTAAATATATTAAGATCCATGTAATTTAACAGGTCATATTTTTTTAAAAAAGACCTGCATTTTAACATCTGACTATGAAGTTGTGAAGGAATGACAGGGGCTCGAGTCATATCATTTGCAGTCAGAACTGAAACATTGAGTTCAGTGACCCATATTAACGCCTTGTTAGCAGATGCCAGTTTCATCACATCAATTCTGTGGTCATTAATCATTGACGAGCAAAACATCTGTTATGCTCATCTGGCGAAAGAGAAACCGCTAAACTGAGATAAGGGTGGGAGATAAAGCGAAACTGGGACTGCAAATAGTGCTGTAAAGGACTCATGCCTTCGTGATAAGTCTAAAGGTGGTAAAACTTTATCGATAATAGCCCTTAGATGGGGTGATTAGTACAAGCATGTTCAGATACATTTTGATGGCAAAAATCATTAATGAGAACAACAACAAACTCTTTATTTATTAAGTGTTGGGAGAGGCTTCCGTACATTCTTGTGTTTCACATTTGATTCTAGTGGTCTACTGATATGTTTGCCTTATGCGTGTCCCTGTCAATCGCCCTCATTGGACCTGAAATCCCTGTTCTGAGCCAATGGGAGGACAACATGCACTTCATGCCTCTTTTGCCTCCTCCTCGCCCAACTCTGTCCCTATGTGACACAGTTTACATTGTGAGTTACCTTCTGTGAGTGTTTGAACCCGACTGATTGACCGGGCCTCCTTGTTTGCTTTCCCTTATGATGCATCAACTGCACCTCGTACAGACAAATCCCAGCAATTATGGTAATCACAGATAGGCTTTTGCTGAGTTGACAACAGTAAGCAAGTGCCGCTGGAACTGGAACGCAAAGATGTTGCCAGAAAAGTAAGCATGAGGGCGGATAAGCTGTTGGCCAAACAAAACAGATACAGTCTGTTGCTTGCATTAGGCTGAATTATTCCACCACACACTTTGCAGCCTCTTCCATCATCTTCTACGCGAACACCTGCAGCTATGATGCAGAAGGATACGCAAGTGAGGCTGTGAGAGAATTAATATTGAAAAAACACGCCTGTGCGCCAGGTCGCTGAAAAGATGGAAGTGCGTCTACTGTCCCTGCACGTGTTTGTCTGCTGGGGTTGGGGTAACACATGAGCACTGGCACCCCTTTTATCACCTGTGTTTTTGTCTTTACCCTTAGCGTCAGTGTGGCTACACAAGGACAAATGTTAAATGTGCAAGCGTGGACATCAGAGAACAGGATGTTTGCCAGCAAAAATAAACTACTTAACAAACACATGGGACCAAGCTGCAAGGTCACACACAGACTGTCTCACTAACAACAGAGCACAGCAGACAGATAATAATCCTGAGGCCATGGTGACCTACTCAAACGCTGCAAAGGTTCACCTTCGCCTAACTACTTATTAACGGCGCACTCATGCCACAACAAGCGTGTATGTATGTACAGTGAGGTCAAAGCCAGCCACACCTGTCCGCTCCCAGCTGATTACTCCACCAGAACGTAAATAAAATCTATGACGGTCACTTGAGGGGAACTTCATGGCAAACACAGGTGGACAGAAGAGTAGATTTTCTGTTGGTTTAGCTAGTGATCACATTTAATATCACATTTAGATTGATTGTAAATTATCATTTGAGATCATGTTTTGAAAAAAATGTTGTGATTTAGAACATTGCTTAGACAAGCCTGGAACTTAACTGAGCTCATCAACTTGGATTTTGTTAAAACAGTAAACACATTATATAAAACATAACTATAAAACTATAAAAATTAATGGGGTTATTGTCTGGGGACCATGAATGTGTAGAGAAAAATGACATCACTCCATATAAGTGTCAGAAAGTCCAAACGCCAAACAGAAGAGGAACTTCTGGACAAGCTGCTGTACTGCATTGTTATACTGACTGTACTGCACATCAGCATTTTACAGCAGCTGCTACGTAGAAAATGGCTGCTGCTCATAATGACGTGTTTTTGAGTCACACATTTTCTGATAAAAGAGAAAACCACAAAGATTCAACATGCATTGCAACATGGACACAAAAGTGACTTTTGTTGAAGCCCATGTGTTTTGGGCAGAGTTTGCCAAGAGAATGTGTGGGTTTGTGATCATGTTAAATAAATTCACTTCTAAATAAAACATATTAACTGTCACTAAACTAAACAGTTTTCAGGTTGTTTCCTTTAGTTCCTTTAGTTGAAATATTTGGCTGCTTCTAACTGGAAAAGCTCCCCCACATTACATCACCTGGAGGAGTTTTTTAGATTAGACGACACTGATGACATCGACATTTTTTTGTAGCTGACCCTAAAAACACTACAACTGTAAATATCACCATATCGCATAGTATTTGACAGGTAAAAACCTGACCTTGTGATAATATGAATGTCGTGCTTCTCGAAGCATGCGCCACAATGTTACTTCATACCAGCTGACACATCCTTACATAATTGTCAAACTGTGTTGCAAACCTAAGGGGAACTCGAGCGTCCATCTCCACCCTGGTTACCAGAAAAAAACAGCCCATATGACATATTAAAAAGTTTTATTAGTGGGAGTTTCTTGTTAGTATAACACTATAACAAACTGTTTTATTGGGCCTGCTAGTAAATGTTAAAGCAACCAAATCAACTAGAGACAACAGCTAATAGTTTACAGAAGATGCAGTGTTTGCCAGTTATGGTGGTGCTACTGTAAAATGAAAAGCATTATTTTTCTCCTCTCACCCTCACTGACTTCTTGTCAAATAGCTTTTTCATGCCCTACATACTTTATGTTTTCACAAAACTTGACTTAAAAGATATAAAGACAAGATAGAGTAGATTCTTTGAGGTTGTGTCGTTCAGCCTGCAGGCTCACGTGTTCTTGCGGAGTAAAGGGCAAAGATTCGTAAAGGCGCATGCAGGTTGTTCTTGTAAAGTTAACAATTGTTGATTGAGAATGTAATATGTAACTTGTGGTTATGGTTAATGTTGAATGAAAGCTTTGTTATCAGCTTTTTGTGACCTGTAAAAACCAGTGGTATATGCATGGACATTTTATTTTTGCTTTAATACAATGAGGTTTTCAGAGCATTTCATAAAATGTTATTTCCATACAATAGAAACTAAAAATGTCTAATTTGTTCATTTGCTTGAACCGATTTTCTTAATTGTATTTTGCAGATATACTGTAAGGAAATGTAGAGTTTGATGCTGCACAACATTAAAAATCACCTTTATTTTATATATATATATATATACAGCTATTTTTGCCCATTCTTGCTGGATACAAGAGCTCAACTGCTCAACAGTTCGTGGTCGATATTGTCTGATTCTCTTCTTCACGATGCAGCTATAGTTTCAATAAGAGACAGATCTGGACTGTCGTACTCTGTCTGTAGCATGTGCAGAAGGAGGCATGGTGTTGTGCTGCTGAAATGTCCATTGGCTTCTCGGGGAAAGATGGAAGGTGCTGACTTTTGTACTTTTTACTGGTCAACAGTCTGGATGGACTGGATCTGGAGCTGGATGAAGCTTCTGCACGCAACTGATGTTCCTCTTGTGTAATTAAGCTTCGTAAAGTTTTACAAAGTACTCCTGAGTCCGTATGTCTATATACATCATGTTAGTGTGACCGTTTCTCATGCAGTACTGCCTGAGGACTCCACCAGCGGTTTCCGCTCTTGGCTTTTACTGACTGAGAAGTCTCAGTCTTTTCACATTATTATGTAATACAAATTAATGAGCTGACAGTTCGGCATAAAGTGGTTAACCTATCCTTGCCTACAAAGACTGAGCCTTTGGAGACTCTCACATGTTACCAATTAACCTGTCAATGTTGGAATTGTGTTACTTGAATATTTTTACCTTTTTTTACTTGCTCCTATTATTTGTCTCAACTTTTTTTGAGGCATGAAACTTTAATTAGCTTTTTTTTTCCAAAAAAAATTAGGTTGTGTGAATACATTTTACTTTTTCACACAATTCACTCAATTTATATTCAAGTACGTGAATATAAATTGAGGGTTTCGTACTCGACCTACAAAAACATTTTGAATCCCACAGTTAAAATGCGGAAATTGAAATTGGATAAAAAGTTTTGTTGGCAGGCTTATGTTCATTCTACGGTGATTAGTAATGTAATCTTGCTATTAAACTGAATCTTGTGATAAAGGTCTAAGATAATGGAGGTAATCTTTGAACTCTGATATGATGTGAAGGGTGTTTTGATTCTGTGAGCTGGTTCTGGGATTTCTGTGCCTTTCATTGCATTGGAAACTCTAATCTTTGTTTCGGGAACAGTTGATCTGAAAAAGTAACTACTACCGTGGAGTCAGAGATTGTACCACCAGGCAATGGCATGCCCTTGCTCATCCACAGTATTTCCTCTTTGGCTTATATTCTCTATGCAGCTCAAACAAGCCTCCGCACGAGAAGAGAGCAGCAATATAAACAACATGTGGCGTTTACTCTGCAGCTCTGCTCCACAGTTGCAACCTCCTCCTGCTAGTAACCTCCAGTTACTTTATTTAACTTTAGGCAATGAATCCATTAACTCAGTTTACATAAAAATAGAAAAAGTAAATTTACACTATTAGTCACTAAATGAGATTTTGTGATAATCAATACAAATAAAATGGGTCAATACTGATGTTTGATAAGTGCAGCACCTTATCATTGTTCAATTTTCCTACGGTGCAAAGTGATATGATTTTTCCATTGACATTGTTCAAGGAAACAGTGCAGCCTGACTATTTGGTACACTGTGCATGTTCAGTACTTCATTCACTCACCTGTGTTCTGTTATGTCAGCACAACACTTGTCCTTCAAATGACATTTTAACAACTGCTATTGAAATACTGGATATGTTTCCCATAATGCAGCTCCATGGTGTGTAATGGTTATGCTGTCATGTCCTGTCACATCGGCAGAATGGGAAGGATGGGAATAGTTCCCACAGAAATGATGGGAACATTCAAACAGCAGCTACTGCTGAATAATCTACAGATAATTATTAATTGTTAATTCTTAGTTAATTTTTGCTCTAGCTAATCACTGGTTGTTTACTAGTGAAATTAAGTGAAAACACAGCAGAATCAATTTTAGTAATTATAAATTGGACTTTATCTGTCTTGAACAGTCAGGGATGGAGGTTTTGTTGCCCTTTCATAACCTGTTATTCCCAAAATGTAGAAATTCATGAGATCAGATCTTTGTTGATGAGTTACATGTGGGAGTTTGACATGGAAGGTTTTTTTCACTCTGCCTCTTATAATGGTTCATAACAGCACAGCTTGAATGCAACATTAGACCTACTGTAGTAGAATCTTGGAACTTGAATTAAATCCATGTCTTGTACAGTAAGTGTCTTTCTCTGTCTGCTTCCTCAGGTTCTAACACAGGTTATACATTAGTCTGTGAACTGAGATGACCATGATGGAGTCAACAAGACGAGTGCTCACTATGATAAAGAAATGGATTTTAGTATGTGAAATCAGTGTGAGTGCTTCTTTGTGATCTGAGTTACCCCCGTCTCCTCTCTAGCGCAGCCGCTGCCTAGAATAGCAAACCTCATGCTATGAACTAAACGAACCGCACCCTCACATTCTACATGTCGTAGTCGGAATGAATTGGTCTCATTGTCTCAGCAAACTCACGTTGACAGTGATTTTGGGACAGAGACAGAGACAGAGAGTCTCACATTTGACCATAATCAATAATGACATCTGTATCCGTGGCCTTGCACACAATACACAGTGTTATTATCTGAATAGTTTGGGGAATTCCAGTTTATATAAGTGACACCTGAACTGTCTTCAGTGTCCTGTTGAGCAGTGAGTGCCTTCACTCCATGCCAGAGAGATTGTGTACATGGCTGCACAGTGACAATAAAATTTTATGCAGAGTTTGCTTCATCTGAAAAGAAGAAATTACAGTCTGCACACCATTGAAATGCGTTGCATCATTTGTGCAGCACATGCATTAACATGGCAAGCTTATAAAGTCTCACATTAAAGGCCCTATAACAAATTTCAGATGGTGTGTCATGTCATTCCTTCTGCATGCTCTACACAGGCACCCACACCCCTCGCTGAAATCTGTTTCTTACCATGTGAGTCTCTACTTGTGACAGCGCAACTCCGCAATGTCCGGACTTGATTCTGAACACCGTCCAGTGTTTATATGTGAAAATGGCTGTAACACACTGACACAGTTGAGATTTTGGTGATCCTATGAGAGCACAACCTCATTTCAGATGAGGGCTGAAGCAACAACAATTACCCTGTCTCACTGGAATAACAACATAAGGCCTGTACATAACCCAGAAATAATAAGTTAACAGCAGAGAGACAACATAGCCTGCCCAATCTTCACTTATTGTCTTTAAAAAATGTGTACAATAGTCATTGTAGGACCTTAAGTGTGGGATCTTTTACAGGATTCAGGATTTGCTTTGTGAATCAACAGGTTTGGTGGTTTTGCCACTCCCAGAAGACATCCCAAACCAAAATCAGACCAGTATTTTGCCTTGAAGCTATCTCTAACTTCCATCTGGCTCAGGGGAGATGCTAAACTGAATCTATACTGGAATACATAACTTTTAAGTAGGCAAACTTTACTTTTTGAAATTTAAATATCAAATGCTAAAAAAATATTTAGAAGCTGAGCGAAGTAAGGTCATAAACATGTATTTGTTTGTAGTCGATAATGTTCTTTAAAGACAGACACACTGTACCCAATTATTCACTATTACTCGAATTTCCTGTTGAGCCATGATAATAATGCTAATGTTCTGAAATAAAACTAGTCCATCAATTTACAGTGTGTTATCAGAGCATGTTATTTGACAGACACAAACCACTCGGTATGAATGTGATTCTGTATTTACTGCAGGTCCTGTGATTGGTATGGAACACATAAAGATTCACACTTAAAGAAACATCCCAACCACAAGCCAATTTTGCTGCTGGTTGATTGTGCAGGTTTCCTTCCCACTCAAGAAGCTCAGAACAAACCACAACACAAACATAAAACAATGGAACCATGAAGCGGTTCTTCAGTCATTTCACATGGTCAATCAGTGTACACGCTAAAAATAATCCCTTACAAGTGAACGTTATTTAATATTAGTAAAAAAAACAGGAAGAACATACTATAAACAGACATTTCAGTGACGGAGAGAAAACTCAGTTTCTCTGTCCAATCAAAAAACGAGATTCGTTAGTAATAATAACGAGGCTGTGAAACTTTACAATGTCGTGTATTCAGGACAGAGGCCAGTATCACCTACTGTGCAGCATTACTTTAGCTAAGGACTCTCCTGCAGTGAAGATGCTTGTCAACATGATGAATGTGAGTAGCTTATTAAACAACTCCTGAGACTCAGTTATAGTTATCCTCCGCCATCGCATCACCCTTTTAAATTTAAGAACAAGATTTGATTCATTTTCAGTGTGATGCATAGCTGTCCAAATGTCCCTTGTGACAGACTTTTACTGGTTCTAACTGTGGACTAGAGATTCTTGTTTTTCCACTCCTGTTTTCTTGGAGGTGCACTGATACTGATACTGCTGAATAACCGCTGCACCTGTTCCAGCTTTCTCAGGCACTTCATGGTTATTTTTTACAGTCCACAAAAAGATCTGTTGTAAACAAAGAAACTATATACTGTTCACCCAAGGCATGTTAAACATGTTCTCCTACTAGTTATGCTCCATCTGAGCGTTGCGTCACATAGTAGCACTCATCTACTATGACTAATATACTACGTTTGTATGCCTGATAGTTCAGAAATATTACAGAAAGTGGAATTTATTGCTCTCTCCTTCATACTTCCTTCTAATAATCATGTTACATTGAGGCAGTGATGCCAACCAAACACTGTTGTCTCCTCATTTGACACTTGGTAAGAGTCGCCAATTAAATATGTGTTCATGCATCCAAAATGGAAACAGTGCTATCTGATGCATCTCTTCCTGTTGTCTTATCTGGGCTGCATGAAACTTCCGGTGTCCCCTTGTATCCCAGAAGGCCTTTCACCAGACCACCATGACAGACCTTTACCAGCTCTATGTGGTATCAGTGACCATCCGCTGTTTAGACTGGATATATTAAACCCCAGACGAACGTTTCAATCAGATTCATCTCTTCAGATTTATGTAAAACAAAACAACAGTGACGTCAAAATCAGTATACTGCAGTCTTTATCTGGGCTTTCATAGCACAGTGTGAAAACACATAACTTGTCCTCCTTAAAATGGTTAAGTGGTACACATCCGATTCACATGGTAAAAACTCCATAGAACCATGTAATGGTAATGATAACGGAATGTTTTTGTTGATTCAGGACTATCATTTGTTAAGCACTGTGACATTATTTCATATTAACCTAAATAACGACTTGGCAACATTACAGACTGTAAGACAGAGTAATTTCCAGACTTTGTTATTTGCAGTATTTCCAGAATGTTGGTCAAGGTCAGGTTTTCCATCGGGGGTTGATAATACAAAGGAGGACTGAGTGTTTACCTTCTTTAACAACCCTTTCCAAATAATTGTTACTTGATATTACTAAAAAACAGGAAGAACATGCTATAAATAGACAGACTGACAGACAGTTTTCCCAATTGCAATTTAGAAAATTCTGCACAAGCTTCTTTAGTAATGAGACTTCTATAATTAACTCCATTCAGAGCTGAAAACTCACAAATTTGACTTTTAATTTTTTTTTACTAACCATGTTTTTTTTTTTTTCTGATAGAAATACTTGTCCTTAATTTTTT
>OMLM01008084.1:34122-45209 GCA_900302695.1 Helostoma temminkii
TTTTTTCATGGTCCTGCTACAGAAATAAACTAACCAACAAATAAATAAATACATAAATAAAACTGTGCAGTGGTTTTAGTTTTTCCAAATTCGGGCTGTTTATTTGTTGCCTACTGAAATACAAGCACAGAAAAACACACAAAGTTAAAAGTTAAAAATGTCAGCTATCAGTAGCTATTAGCTATTATGTAGCTGTTATACTAATACATAATGCAATCTACCAATACCATGCTAACATCAGTTGGCACTGACTGTCTGTCACACAGTGGGAGTAGGGGTGGCCAGAGATCTTGGCTGTATCCTTGGCTGTGACCATGAAGACACCAGCAGATCAGCCTGTCTGCGCTGCTGAAACCAGATAAGTCAGTGGATTTGAAAAGTGCATACTTCTGCATAAAAGAATTTTTATCTATATGCTACATTGTCAGTGGGTGTTGAAAAAGCAAGTTGTGTTTTCAATTGCAGAGATAAAGAGTGAAACTGTAGAAATGTTGCTGGAGCCAGCTGCTTGCTTAGCAGGTGAGTCTAGCTTAGCAGAAAGCGTGGACATGGGAAAACGTAAAGAATGTGTGCAGCTCAGGTTTATCGCAAGCACAAGCAGAGCCCAGCTGAGCTCTAGCATAACTTCATAAGTAAACACAGTCAGTGGCAGTGTTGGGGAGTAGTGAAGTACATGTAACTAAACAACAGTAGCTTGCTGGTAGCTATATTACATATGTTTTCATTGTGATTTTAGTGAAATCAATCCTCTGTCCTCTGAGCCCTCTCACTCCCTGCTCTGCTACACTCACCAGTGCTTTAGATCATTATCATTATGGAATTATGATAAATAAAAGCTACAACTTACTAAACAAGCAGAAATGGTTTAACTTCTCTAATTGGTTAGAACGATACGGAGCCCCCTACGTGTCATGTAGCAGAAAAAATATTTAGACATCATGGTAGAAATAAAAAATGGTGACATGGGCAACAGTCTGGCAAATCTGACATTGGCATGTTAACCTCAAAGTGGACATTTGCCAACAGCCACAACTGTACAGTACTTTGCATGGTGATAAACTCATTTTAAAACTCTATGCTATTATACAAATATATGATATTTTGTAATACACTTTTAACATGCAATATAATTTATAATGTGGCCAGTGTTCACCCAGTGGGTAATGTGTTTGGGAACAAAGTTCAGATTTCTTTTTATATATATTTTTTACGTTTGACAGCAAATGTGGTGAATAATTATGACAATATCATCTATATGGTATAAACATTCAGAACTGTTAAGACCCAGAAATGCCAACAGCTTCCTTTGACCTTTGTTACAATTAGTCAGTTATAATGTCTCAAATCATACTTGTCATTACCATCTAGATAACTCATATAATTTCTTTTGCTATTTGAGCCTAGTATAAACAGCTGTGACTACAGGCAAACTGGGAGATGCATTTTTAGGAGACTTCACCAGTTTGTGGTATAACAAATTTCACTTTAGATGTCAATCAGTAACAATATGCTGGTGGGGACCAGCAAGCTGTAATGTCCTTATAATTAAGTCCAAGATTTATATAACGATCAACTATCTCCAATTCCCCAATTCCAAAAAAGGTGTGTAAAGTCTACATAAAAACAAGATGCAATGATTTGCAAATCTTATAAATCCTTATCTTATTCATAATAGAACATAGAAAACATAGAAAATGTTAAAACTTATCAAATGTACAATTCTAAGAAAATAATATATATAATATGGTCATTTTTAAAATTCATGGCAGCAACACATATCAAAAAGTTGGGACCGGGCCTTGTTTACCAATGTTTAATGCAGCCTCATACCATCAGAGATGCAGGGTTTTGAACTGAGCGCTAATAATAAGCTGGAACATCCCTCTGTCCTTTAGTCTGAAGGATGCGGCACGTGGCTTTACTTCTGAGACTCTCACTCTCTTTTTATACCCAGTCATGTCACTGACCTGTTGCCAGTTCACCTAACGAACTGCATAATGTTCTTCCAGATCATTCCTGTGAGTACTACTTCTTTTTTTAGATGTATTGGTGCCATCAATTTAAAAATTACCATATATTTTTCTTAAAATGGTTGATTTTCTCATTTTCAACATTTCATATGTTTTCTATGTTCTGTAGTAATGAAAATATGGGTTTATGAGTTTTGCTAATAAATTCCTTCTGTTTTTATGAGGATTTTACAGTGTTCCAACTGTTTTGGAATTAGCTTGTACGCCACATTGACACTTTGCTTTACAACATTGTAAATCCGGGTGTCAAATTGGGACTGTGATGTGCTCACAAAGTGCTTTACAGTGCTCACCTGAAACTTTTCTTGTGTGCACTATAAACATCCTCGTGGTAACAAAAAAACAAAAATATTTTTGCCCATGTCCCTTTAGGGGCTCCGTACTGCACTGCTGCACAGAGGATAATAATAATATTAAAGTACATACCCTGCCTTTACAGTTTACAGTATTTTTCTGACATTTTTTGTGTAGTTAATTCCAGAAACTACTAACAGTAGTAGAACTGTTAGTACTAACTAGACAGTAGTACTAACTGTACTTCCAAAGGTGCCTGTTCAGCAGCAACAGGACTGGACTGAGATTATTGATGACTTTTAAACTCTCATATAAAAGTCTTCATCAGAAGCTGAAGAAGTTGTGAAGAAGCTTTGGAAGACACCTTTTGAATCTGATGCACAAAAACTCCATAACACCATGTAATGTTGTAATGTGCTAATGGAATGTTTCTGGACTATCACTCGTTAAGTACTTTTGACAATATTTCTTATAAGCACGGTGTGGTTTGTCGTCCTTGAGATGGTTAAGTGGTACACATCCGATTCACATGGCAAAACCTCCATGGCACCATGTATTGGTAATGGAATGTTTTTGTTGATTCAGAACTATCATTTGTTGAGCATTGTGACATTATTTCATATTAACCCAAATAATGACTTGGCAACATTACAGAATGGAAGACAGTGTCATTTCCAGACTTTGTTATTCGAAGTGTTTTCCAGGACACTGGTCATGGTCAAGTTTTCCATCGGGCACTGATAATACAAAGGAGGACTGAGTGCTATGTCATGACCTTGTTTAATATGTTTAGGTGTGCCAGCAGAAAATTCTTCATGATCCAAGATCAAGAAGATTCTTCAGTTTCTGGCAAAGGTTTTTCATATGAGAGATGAAACGTCTTCAGTGATTTCCACTTGCTACTGAACAAAAACACATGGAAAAACCCGGATCACTAAGATTCTCTACAGGTCGCTCTAACTAAACCCCCTTTTGAACAGCTCCGCTTGAATTTCCTTTTATCCTGACCACTGTGAAGGCATCAGGTCCAGACAGTGCACTCAACAGAGAGCCGCTACCACAGACGTTAACTTTGTGTAGCACATGCACCAAAGGACGTATTAGCTTGGTGCTCGAACGGTGACAACATCATCACAAATAAACCTCCCAAATATCAGAAACAATCGTCATTGGAACTCTTAAGCAAAAACAGTGACTGGTTTCATCGACAAAACCTACTTGTGAGCCAAACAACATACAGTCGAATATACTAACATGTATATATACTAACATTTCCTGTACTTTCCCATGAATATACATGTTCAAATTGGTCACAGTTTCTACCAAGTACAACTTCTTCCTGCATGAAGCAACTGGTACTTTGCAAAATCATACAAGCATGTGTGTAGTAAACGTCGTCATGGGCAGATCCTGAAATTCTAAATGAATAGGTTTATAATTTCTGAATTAAAAACAAAAGGAAATATTGATTTAATGTTGGGTGAAATTATTATTTTTATTTGCATAGTAACCATATGACAGTTTGCTTTACAAATTCTGTTATAGGAGTACATCAGCACTGTGCACAACACAGCAAACATATAGCGGCGTATGTTCTTATATATGCCATCAGTCCCTTATACCTTGGTAAAACACATTTCCAGTCTCTGACACATTTAGTATTTAGTATATTTACACAGTTACATCATATGATTCATGACGCACACAGCATTTACCAGCAAAAGTGTATTTCCTCCCTAAAAACTGGCAATAGCTAGCCTTCCAGTAACATTAACTAGTTCCTGTTATGTGGTAGCTGAGTCTTTTAGTGTGGCAGCACCTGCTGAATGAACACCCTCAGATAAATAAACGATCAGAATATTAATAATTATTCTTTCTGAGAGGCTAATTAGTCCAACCTTGACATTTGAATGAAGAAAGATTATGTCATTAATTAAACTGTGCTGACATGTTAACGGTGATGAAAGAGATTCTTGCCGCGGAACAGCCAGGGAAATATAAGCTGTATTCATAATGATTTAACATCACAGGTTTGCACTCGCACTTCTCACTGACCACTTTAGTGACACTAATCACCACTTACAGTAATCCTTTTGAAACTCATGATTATGTTATCCTGTCTGTTATGACAAGAGATTTCACTTTTCTTTGACGGACGAAGCAAAGGCACTGCAGAATCAAGATGGAGTGTAATTGTTTTAAAAATGAACCACTTGACTTTACATGTACGACATGTACTTAGTGGAGCAGAAACCAAAACATGCAAGCACAAGCAGAAGAACCACCAAGGATTATGTTCATCTATCTTACTGTGTTGCACGCTGTGAGTTTTGGAAATATGATTCATCTTCTATATTAACCTTTATTTATTCAGTGAACGCTTGCCACCTCTGTTTTCAGCTACACACGCACTCTCACGTGGAGGCTGACCAGTACCACCACAAGCTTGACTTCACGGGAGCATTCGGGGTTAAGAGTCCCACTCAAGGACACCACAGTGGTGTTAATCAGGGAGGGGACAAATTCTTTTTTACTTGTCCCACCCAGATTTTATCTTGCTAGTCAAATCTGGGGAGTTGCTACTGACACAGTGGCAACTGCCCAGTGTTCACCTGTGTAGCTGAATTGGAATGGAATGCTAACAAGCACGCTCATATCTGTCACAGGACATACACACATACTGTGTGTCTCTACTTAACACATGTCAATACAGTGGTTTCCTTTGTTTGTTCTTGGCTCCTCGGAGCATCAACACAGGAAACATTACACATCACTTGAGCAAACATTTCAGCAAACATTTGAGCATTTGACGTAAAGACACTGATACCTTTAGAGGCACATCCTGCACCTACTAATCACCGTCTTTCAAGTCTTCATTTGCAGGATTGATGCACACTGATGAATGCTATCTTGGGTTTATTGTTTTATTCATTGTAATATTTGCCATGACATGATGCCAGGAGGAACTGGGTGTCAAGCCACTGACCCTGAGATGTGTGGATAACTGCCTGACCAACTGATCGCATATAAGGCTGGAACTATACTAGTCGTCTTGAAGTGTTATATCGGTTGCAATCCCGCGTCAACCCAACAGAGGCAGTGCTTCATTAAAGTGCCACACTTGCTGTTTTTGTTGTTTTCATTGTGTTTTCACAAGTTTTCACATTCAGGAAGAAGACCCTTCCTTTGCAGCCAGAGATGATTAGGTCCTTGTCTGCTGCCATGTGGCTGACCCATTTAAACCCTCCACGCTGACACAGACTAAGCAGTGAAGTATGTGAACAATGGCACAGATGATGCGCCTGTAAACAACATACATCTGTCGGTCTACAACAAGTATATCCCCAGCCCAACAGTAGCAACTGTAGTGGCACCCTTTGTGGTTGAAACACCTCCTCATACCTGCCGGCAGATTGATTCATATGAGCATTTGAAACCTGTGTATATGTTTTGCGGGGTGAAGTCACTTTCCAGTTGACGACAACAAAAAAGAGAAGTTAATAAAGTTAATAAAAAGATTTGCGGTTGAAATCATTACAAACAATACAGACCTGCTAACTGCACTCTATCATCTGCTGTAGTTACAGTACAGTTCTTACAGATGACTTGGCACATTATAATCTGCTGTTTAATTGATAACATTCATAAATATACTGCATTAATATTCTCTAAAGGAAGACATCTAGCAGTACAATGCAAACTCCTTTACAAAGTTCCTTCTCACTAAAGCATGTTAACTAAATTACTCAGTTGTCTGCTATTGAGTGCTGTATGTCCCATTTATGCTACAGCATCGTGATGTTAAGGTAATTTTTTGTACTTTCCAGCTGGAAACACTACACCACTAGTAGGCTAACACTACATATAAAGGTTTGTTTGTTGTATACCTCAAATATACTTTCATAAACTAAAAGTGGGCCAATTTAGTCCCAATATTGTGTTTGTTAACATAAAAGAGCTTGTCTGTGGTGCAGTTTAAACTACAGTAAAGAAGTTATGTTAAGTTTGCTTAATGAACGATGAATTGACTTTGCCCCCCTCCTTGCTTTTTTTCCTTCCCTGTAAGGGGCGGGCCTTAAGCTCCCCAGCAGACTTTACTATTTTAACAGCCAGTACTTCTCTGGCTGCGCACGTGGAGACAACACTATTGCGGCCGCAGGTCCGCGCGCGCTCAGCCCCGCTTTGTGACCACTTTGTTTTTGTACCGGTTATGTCTCGAGCCCCTGTGCTGTCACCTGCGGCGCGTT
Source organism: Helostoma temminkii (assembly GCA_900302695.1). Taxonomy (NCBI): domain Eukaryota; kingdom Metazoa; phylum Chordata; class Actinopteri; order Anabantiformes; family Helostomatidae; genus Helostoma; species Helostoma temminkii. The sequence continues at coordinate 40,694 of OMLM01008084.1, forward strand.
CCACTCACTTTTCAGAGCCGTCGCGCGGAGGAAGAAGCGCATTGTAAACCCAAAGAGCGGCTGAGAATGAGTCCCGCATAACTGCAGAGTTCAGCTGTTATCTGCCCCCTTTCCTTTCTTTCTTTGTCTCCCCTGTCCTGCCCTGGCTCTCACACTTGAGTCATTGTGAATAAGAATGGTAGATAAAGGCCCCTTGTTGACTTCTGCCATTATTTTTTACCTGTCCATTGGGGCAGCAATTTTTCAAGTCCTGGAGGAGCCCAATTGGAAGCTGGCTGCCAAAGAGTATAGTGCACAGAAGGATAAAATACTTGAGGACTATCCCTGTCTGACGAAAGATGATTTGGACAGAATATTGGAGGTATGGACACACACTTCTTTATTTACGTGTCTCTTGAGGATTCTTTTGAAATGAATCGCCCTGCTTCGTGTTTAATCTTGCTCAGCAGCTGTCTCTAAATTGAAATGGGTGACAGATGAGGACTTGATGAGCCTCAGCTGATTCACCAGGGGCAGTGTTCACCTTTGTGGGTCTGCACACTCACTAGTCACCTTACTCAGCATCTTAAAAGCCTAAACTATTTTTCTAGGACAGCACCAAGCATTTATTGCCCCTGTATACGTGAGATATATAGTCTCCTGTTATCTCCTGTGACCTAATAATTATTTTATTGTATCTTCTGTGCTGTAAACTGCAAACTACTGTATCTGGTTTCATGTAAATGTCAAATCTGTATCCTCAGCTTCTGTTAGCTGCTACTTACTATTCCACGGCCACTGTGTCTAGTCCAGACTGCAATCCTTTAGTCAGTATAAAGGCTGTTACCCCTCACTGTGTTCACTGCGTTAACCATCAGCGCTGAATGAGCACGTCCGGTAGCCAGTAAGAATAAGGGAAGTAAACACACACAATGCTGGCTTTACAGGTGTTCATCTGAAGGCATGTGGTTTGTTCAGTTCTGTGAAGTTCTAATGTGATGGATTATGACAACATAGGTATTCTAATGCAAATAAAATAACCACAATAATCAATAAAGACAAGGATATCATGTCTTATTGCAAACTATGTTTTTTTTGTGTGTGTGTGTTTCTTTATTATGCATTTGCCAGTGTGATCGGAAACATGTCTCAACCTGTTCCCATCATTATTGGGGAACTTATTATCTACCCATCCCCCTCTTTTCTACTTCCTTCTGCTGCTTCTCTTTGTGTTTCAGGGTTTGAAAGGGATATGTCCATGACCACCACCCCCCTCTCCCCCGTATTCATGTCTCTTCTGTAGCTGCCAAATCTTCACAATGACATTTTGGAGTTTTTTTGCTTTAACAGTTCAACAAGATGAAAGTGAAAGGACTTTGATGTTTCGAGAAATCCCAATACGTGTTTTTGGCCTTGCGTCATTTATACAAACAGTTGTTATCTATTCTAGATGTGTAGTTTTTTTGTTTTGTGTTGTTTTTTTTCCCAAGACACCTGCTACAAAAGCTGTGCAGTCAGTATATTAAAACCATACAGTGAGTTAACAGCCTTATTTGTTTTAGTAGCACAGATACTGTGAAGTTTCCACTGTGGAAACTTTGCTCTGCTTGTTAACAATTAAAATATATAAGCTGGGTTAACAAGAAAAGGCGACAGTCTTGTAAAAGTTAGTCTTCTCTGTTGTATTAACAAGGAGTTTACTATTAACTATAGGACCCTTGAAGTGGTCACGGCTTACACATTAGATTTTATGGCCCATCAACGCTGGCGCTTGAGAAGCTGTGACAAAAGTTCATTGTAGGGCAGTGTGTGGCTGCATATTATCTCTGCAAGATGTATCTGTTGTACTGAAAGAGTTCATGGAAATGTGAAGCTATAGAAGGACAATCGGGGAGAACTTTCAAATCACATGGAAATTATTGTTTAATTCAAATAATTTGGATGTAAACTGTTTAAAGGCACATGAAGCAAAAGCAATGTAGCACTAGCATTGGAAACATCAAAATAACATTAAATGTGTGCAGGTTATCTTTAAAACATTGTTTTTGTAAAGTAATCTACTACACAACCTTGAATTTCTTCATGACACACAAAGCTGTGTCAATGACAAATGAATATATAGATTCCAATTATTTAAAACTATGTGCACGGTGTCAAACTGTGACCAAGTGGCACCGTTTGCCTTTTGTCAGTGTGACTTTTATTCACATGTTTGATTTAGCTGAAGAGCATCTGAAGCCTTGATTTCACTTGCGTGACACTGAAAGTTGTTGACTTAGATCACGTTTGTTATCAACACACTGCAGTCACATGCTTAATGAGCGTGTTTGCCCCCGGTTAGAATGAGAAAGCACAAATGGGTGAAGTAGAGCACTGTATTGGGGCATGGCTAACTTTGTCATGTGCAAAGCGTGCCTCTAGTTTGAAAAGCAAAGTCTTTCTTTACAGATGTGTATTTCTTGACTTGCATGCCTGATTGATTTAAATGCACACCCTGATATCTGTATGTGCTGTACAATGTTGTACTGTGTGAGAATGTCACCATGCACTTCATCATACCCACCACTCTCAGGACATTGTTCATGAGGTTGACTTGACTTAATAATGAACCTGGAACAGTCCCAAACTATGTTTTGAGTTTTATTTATTTAAATGTTGATCAACTCACCCCAAAAACAAAATATAGCACTTGTGTTACTGAAGAAAGTCCCACAATGTTATGCATTATTAAAAGCCTTATTTAGCAGCCATGCACCAGTGTTACTAATATGTGTTCTGTTAACCAGATGTAAGATTCAAGAATCCTTACACTGTGTATGGATTTTACAGCTTGCTTTTATATGTCTCTACTAGATGCTGAAAGCTGTAAAATGTATACAAGTTGTCTGCTCTTTGTCTTAATCAGCATCATTTTCTTGATGGTGTTCATTTGTAAAGATATGCTGAGTTTGTGCTTTGTAATAAGGCACACAGACAGCCACCATTTCCAGGTGACGTTCTTCCTCCCATGCTTTGTGTTGGTTCATTAATTGGTGTAAACAGTAAAAAAAAAAACTCAGCATTACTTCCTACATGCATTGTTACATCCACAAAAGAAATCAATACATAATGATAATGAGTTTGAGTGACTTCATTGTCTGGATGTCTCAGGCTTGCACACAAGCAGCTGCAGATGATATTCTGGAAGTGGAAAAATACCCAGGACCTAGAGTGGTGTGTTGACCTGCCAGCTGCCCTGATAACAGCTGGAGTTTTTTTTGGTTTATTTTTTTTTGGTTTGGTTTGGTTTCTACTGCTCTTTGGTTATCAGGATGTGACAGTGGTAAACTGCTTAGCCTGCAGTTTGGCAGTTAGTTTTAGTTCCATAAAAGAAAAACAACACTCAAAGACCTCAACTTTGGTCATGGGATTTGTTTCATGTGTTGTGGTTTGTCTGCTTGTTTTATGCCACAATATTATGAATCTCATTTTGTAAGTCAATGTGGTTTGTCTTGTATTAAGCTTTTTTCTATTCCCCAAGTTCCAAGTTCCAAGTTGACCAGTGACTTACCTTTCAACTTTTTAAAGACAGGCACTGCAAGACCTGTTCAGTCAGTTTGTGGAGACCTTCTTTTCACTGGGTAAAAAGTCATCTATTCTAGCTTATGTAGGCAAATTTCAGCCAATCAAAAGCTTTATGTGCAGGGATAGTTGGAAAACAAGCAGGCCCGTGGATCTCTAGGACCAGGGTTGCCTACCCCTGGTATAGTCTACCACAGTATATGTCTGTTTCTCTAGTGATTCTACTATTTGTGCACAGCATTAAAGGAATATTTAATGTAAAAAGAATGCATTGCATGGATTACTTTGCATATTACTTGATCTTATCTACAGTAGTCCATTCTACACATGAACAACTGGATGGCAAATAGAGCTCAACTTTGTCTTTCATTTATTTATGTGATTGCTAACTGGTTCATCTGGCTCATGTAGTTGCTGTGTATGGGAAAAAAATCCTATAATCAGTTTGGCATTACAATTCATGGCATTACAGATGCCATGAACTGTCAGGACTTGCCACTGTAGAAGTGCGTAAACAGGACAGTTCCCCACTAGAGTGAGTTTTTTTTTCCCTCTTTAATTTCTAGTCATGGTTTGAACACAAACTTGGTCATCTCTGCTGTCACCCTAAACCCCAACGGAAGAACTGTGTTGTTTCAGCAGACAAAAGAATGGCCTCCCTTGGTGTTGGTAATTACAGAGCAGAACTGTCAGAGACCCATTATTAAAGAACCAAGCATCTTCCAGTACTTGAGTGCTTATATGACATTCCCCCTCCACCCCCGCCCACTAACACATTCGGACAAAGAAGTACTTTGGTGTGGGGAATGCATTGTCCCACCACACATGGTGGGGTGTTTGTGAATACCCAAGAGGGGCAATGCAGTTTCTGTTATGGATGCTTAAGCACAAATTTGGTTGGGAATAATTTTTGGTCAGCTACAGATTTCAACACTGAAACTTTTCTCTGAAAGTGCAACTTTGGATCCTCAAAGAG
>OMLM01008084.1:45268-58026 GCA_900302695.1 Helostoma temminkii
CATGTGATTACCAAATAGCTATTTAGGAGAGTGAGCACTTTCCTTTCTGTTTTCCTACCATAGTGCACAGTGGTTAGAACCACTAAGCCCTCAAGTTAAAGGTGACTATGCATGGTGCCTGAAGGTTGTTTTGGTTAATCATCATTACTGGCAATATCATCAGCATATCATAGGAAGGATGTGGCAGAACAACAGGCTTCTGCAGACAACAGACTTCCTTTTCTTCCTTTTGTTGAGCCAAATCTTTCTTTTATCATTTGATAGCATGTGTTTGATGTTCTCTATTAATACACTTTTAAATTTAATGTCTTCTCTTACTCAGCCAAGGTCTTTTATTTGTCCCCAGGTGGTGTCTGACGCTGCAGGCCAAGGGGTCACTATAACTGGCAGTAAGACCTTTAACAACTGGAACTGGCCAAATGCTGTGATCTTTGCTGCTACAGTTATTACTACTATCGGTAAGTGCGTTTGGACATTCAACAGAACACAAAATTACATTTTGTATTGTTGGTTTAGATGGTAAAATAATGTTTTTCAAATTTATAACACAATAATAATTATTACAATAAAAGAGGCAGCTTTCATGCATTGAAGTACAGTGTTTGCACCCTTCCTGATTTTTTTCTTTTGTATATTTGTCACACGTTACTAAAACAAAACCAGATCATCAGACCATCAAAATCCAGTTTTTAAAGTTTAATTTACCTGTTCCTTTGTGAATAAGTAATTGCCACCTAAATGTAATAACTGGTTGTGCCACCCTTGGCAGCAACAACTGCAATCAAGATTTTGCAATAGCTGGCAATGAGTCCTTCACATCAGTGTGGAGGAACTTTGGCCCACTCTTCTTTGCAGAATTGTTTTAATTCAGCCAAATTGGAGGGTTTTCGAGCATGAATGGCCTGTTTAAGGTCATGTCACAGCATCCCACTCGGATTTAAGTCCGGACTTTGACTAGGCCTCAGCAAAATCTTAATGTTGCTGGTGTGTTTCAGATAATTGTCCTGTTTCATAACCCAAGTGTTCTTGAGCTTGAGGTCACAAACTAATGGCTGGACATTCTCCTTTTCTGGTAGAGCACAGAATTCATGGTTCCATCATTTATGGCAAGTCGTCTGGGTCCAGCCCATCACACTACCACAACCATGTTTTACTGTTGATATGATTTTCTTTTTATGAAATGCTGCTGAACGGGACTACTTACTAATACTTAAATCATCATTTAAGTGTGACAAATGTGCAAAAAAAATTTAATTGAGGAATTATTACTTTATAGCACTGTAACTGTATGTTGCTGAAAAAACCCAACCCCAATAAGTTGTTATTATTGTTTTAAAGGATATGGGAACATTGCCCCCAAAACATCAGCAGGCCGTGTATTTTGCATCTTCTATGGGTTGTTTGGCGTGCCTTTGTGTCTTACCTGGATCAGTGAGCTGGGAAAGTTCTTTGGCGGCAGAGCCAAGCACTTTGGCCAATATCTAACTAAGAAAGGATTTTCATTGGTAAGTTGATTGGACTTTTTTCCATTCCTGCCAAATAAGTGTTCATCTCTCTGTGGTAAGTCTTGACATGAAACAATGCTTTCTTTTCTCTTCTCTTCCAGAGAAAGGCTCAGCTTACCTGCACAGCTATTTTTCTTCTCTGGGGAGTGCTGGTCCATTTAGTCCTTCCACCTTTTGTATTTATGTACCAGGAGGGTTGGACATACATTGAAGGGTTGTACTTCTCATTTGTCACCCTGACCACAATCGGCTTTGGGGATTTGGTGGCAGGTAAATTAAGATTTTGAAGATTTCTTTTTTTAAGCCAGAAACCCTGTAATAAAAGGATTATTAAAAAGAGTTATTTTAATCAATAGTTTGTCATGTTACAATTACACACACATAGCAAGAAAATTATGATAAATCTTACTAATTAAATAAATCTTAGAACTTAGAATTGTGAACTTTTGATTGATATTACCTAATGACCATCTTTGTTGTCTCTTTAGGTGTGGAACCAAACAAAGACTATCCAACACTCTACCGTTACTTTGTCGAAGTGTGGATTTATCTGGGATTGGCCTGGCTGTCTTTATTCTTCAACTGGAAAGTGCGCATGGTGATTGAAGCTCACAAGGCACTAAAGAAACGCCGCAAGCTGCGCAAACTATCTCTTGAAGAGCTACAGAACTGCAAAGGCTCTCACAAACTCCGCCTCCCTTTGTCACCCACTCCAAATGATGTCAACATCTTCAGCTTCCTGTCCAAGAGGCAGGAAGGCTACAGTGACTCAATAAAGCAGATTGGCAAAAAAGACAGCACCAGCGACAGTCCTGTCAGTACAATTAATAATTCAAAAGACTTTTCTCGTTCCAAGAGTTGCAATGATGCTTCCATGTTTAATGGCCACACCATCCTTAGTCTGGACCGTTCACCACGTAACAAGAGGCGCTATAGTTTCAGTGATCGTGTCACTGTTGCCTTTTCAAAGTCCAAGAACTACCTCCTTGGCTCAGACAATGGTTTGCTGCTAACTGAAGATCATGTAGAGGTTGACCTAGAACTGGACCATGACCAAATGTATGAGAACCAACTTGACAAGGACGTCAACCTTGAGAACGGAGGAGTGGGAGACTGTGGAACAGGTGGTCAAAGGGCATGGGATTCTAAAGAGTACCATCCCCTAACATTCCAAAATGCAAACATTACTTTTATTGACGAGGAGAACTTCCTCACTAATAACCTGGAGGAGGATGATGACAACGATGATGACTCTAAAGCAAAGCTGTCTATTACCACATGTGATGAAAACATTGAAACAAATTCCAAGGAAGAGCAAAGTTCAGAATCTGAAGAGTCTGTGTTCACTAGCGACAGTTCAGAACCCAGTCACTCGTATGAGAAACTTGTAGAGGAATATACAAAGGAAGACAATACAGAATCTTGATATGACAGATTCTTTGTCTAGATACAGTCAACACAGTTGCTGTTTTTGACTTGGTTGGCATTCAGGTTATGCATTCACGTGTGCCATTTGAAAAAAATATCCAGTTTCATTGCACTTCGAGGGTTTAATGAGACTGTAAAGCCAAGATCAAACTTTAAATCAGTGTTTTGTTGAAAATCAGCATCATTATATAAGCTCTTGAACAAATTATGTCTAACATCTTGATGAATATGGACCGCAGAGCATGTCACATAACCCTAAGAGTATTTAACAGTTTTCTATTTATATATGCAACATATTTTTATTGTCATGTTTAAGCCAAGAACCATTTCGCACGAGTGCATTTCTCTACTCATCGGCTGATAAAACATTTTTACAGGGAAATGTATTTTATTTCCTGTAGTTTCTTCGATGCATTTACACCATATTGGTGATTTATAGTATTTATTAAAATTAAGAACATAGTAGCTTTTTATTCAGTGGCTACAAGTGTTTATATCTCCCATTGCACAATTCCGCCAAATGAGGACAGTTCAAAGTCCCTTCTACTGCAGATTGTCTTTTTTAAACCTGAGCCAAGCATTTGTCTGTGAAGCAAATGAAGGGATCATGTGCCAGTTCTGCCCTTTCTTTTCTATGGTATTTCTTTGTTTATTTCATGAAGTCCTTGATGACTTGTTGTGCCTGAGATTTCTATTTATTTTGACTGCATACAACAGAATTGTGACTGCACTAGAGGTTATCAGTGATGCACAGGCATCTCGAGCCCTAGGACCAACTCAGAGTAAAGTTAGAAAGGAAAATAGTGGCTTTCATGAACGGAGAAGCTTTTATGGAAAAATCTGAGTAGTTAAAAGTTCTGCTCCAAGTTTTTTCTTTTTTTTAACTGCTGTAAAAATAACAGCTTTGAAAGTGATCATCCCTTTGTGACACACAGCGTCTGTCAGAATACACAGAAACTGGGTTTTGCCAACTCATAGTTTGCAGTTGTGTTTTGCTGCGGACAGCATGTCAGTTGTCAAATCTGTGGCTTCTGGGTCCTCTGCTGTGGCAGTGCATAATGGGAATGAAACATTCACAGCAACACAATCCCAAGTTTGTGTCTTTTTAGCACCCTTTCACTTCATCATATTTGTATGTAAACACTGGCTGAAAGCCCATCAGTAACTTCAAGCACAGTCCCTGCTTATTGCATGACATGGCCTTGCTGCTTGTTTGCCTTTAGAGGCTTGCACTGGCATGATTACGGCTTATGACAGACAGCCAAGGTTAAGTTCTAACCGATCAATGCTCTCTTGACGCACAATTTGGTCATGAAACAAAAGTAGTGTTGGTGCTTTTGTTTAATGTAGTTTCCCTTTTGTTTCACGCTAACACCAGTAATGTCGAGCGGAACAAAATGCACTTTTTGCTTCTCACTAATTAACACACTTTTAACACACATTAATATGCACATATCAACTTCATCTTTTTAAAAAAAAAACAGATGCACATATACAGTAGCTTTTTTGAATTCATAATAAGCCTCCCCATTTGTGCTACGGTTGGTAAAGTTGGGTAATGTGCTCTAAATTATATAATTTGTAAACAAATGGATCATAACATCCTAACTTTTAAATCCATTTAGAAGAGTGCTACTAAGTGATAAATCTGTAAATCCAATGCAAAGCAGAGGATACACTGTACAATGTGACATCTACGTGGCAGTGGCTCACTGAAAAGAAGAGATCTTTCACACTTTTTATTTGTTCCCTCTATTACTCTTTTCCATTTCATCACGGGGTCATTGCTTTTGTCCATTCCATTCCCCCTTCTCATTTTGACTGGTTTTCCTGGATGTCTTAGAGTAATATTATCTAATCTGCGGTACTTGTCTGGAGTGAAGTATGTCTCTAGATCATTAACTAAGAACAGGTTAGGCTGGTTTAACACATTGTCCAATGATTTCCTCAGAAAGTAGCTCCATGTGTATAAACTCCAGTATAGTTGTCTTTTAGTTGGTTGTTTTTTAACGATTAAATTATTTGTTTTGTTTGTATATGAATTCCAAATAAAACTGTACATATCAAGTAAGATAAGAAAATATGTGTGTTTTGTGATTATTACCATATGCTGGAGGGGAAGTGCAATGATTTTACATAAGAGGTTCAGTTTATTGTACTTATGTAGACTACTATTGAGCAGCTGCACAATGGTCTATAATGTCTGTTGTGACTCTGGAGGGAGTCTCCCAAAGCTTGAAAAAGAATGTCATCAGTGTTATCTCAGTTTGGACTTTTAAACTTGTGTGTTAGCCATTTAGCCACCATAATATCTCAACAAAGAGATGGATTGACATAACATAACAGGTGAAACACTAGAACAACAATTGCTAATACTGATACAGATCATATTCTGTGGCATTTTCTTGCATTATAGATTTAAAGGTATACAGCTATATTATAAATAAATGATGGCCATGGACCTGGAAATATACCAGACAATTTACCAGGAATGCAAAGACACCATAATGTATAGTAAACACCTTATGCTTTCCTGTAGATACCTGCTAAAGAAATTCTATCCTCATTCATTGTCAACAAATCCATGTCTAAATAACATGGTGACATTTGGCTCATTATGCAGACATATGTCATGCATATGTAAATCACACTGCAAAAGTAGTAAAAAGCTGATGTGCAACACAACACTGAAAATCGGATAACATAATATTCTGTACACAAAAAGGGTAACTTCCTCCACATTATCTGTTTGAAATTGACATCAACTGTAGTTAGATTATCGGTACACAATATGGATGTGGGTGAAATTTAGTGTGGCAGAACAGGAGATCTGCCAAGAAGACAATATCATTTTCAGAGTCAGTTGCTGGCACAGGCTAAAAATAAATACCTATTTACAAAATTTATTGCCAAGTAGGTTTTCACATACAAAGAATTGTCTTGGTGAGTTGGTGCAAGATTTAACAATATTAAGTTAACAAAAAACCCAAGTTCGATGTGGGACACAAGATCCATCTGTCCATAAATATATCTCCATTGTCATGGAGATCCTGCAGCGTTGGTAAGTTGCAGCCAATCACCTTCTCAGTTGAGGGGATGTTACGCTGCAGTCTGCTCTTGTCTTTAGCAGTGGAGGCGGCGTACCAAACTGAGATAGACCTGGTCAGGATGGACTTAATGATGACAGTGTAGAAGTTCACCATTATTGACTTTGGGAGGTTAAACTTCTTCAACTGCCTCAGGAAGAACATCCTCTGCTGGTCCTTCTTCGTCAGGGAGCTAATGTTCTGCTCCCATTAGAGGTCTTGGGTGATTGTTGTGCCCAGGAAGCGGAAGGACTCCACAATGTTCACTGGGGAGCCAAACAGAGTGATGGGTGTGGGTGGTGCTGGGTTCCTTCTGTAGTTTACAGTCATCTCCACAGTTTGTGTTGAGCTCCAAGTTGTTTTGACCACACCAGGTCACCTGACGGTCAATCTCCAACCTATATACTGACCCTCCCCCTGAGCCCAATGAGGGTGGTGCAAATTTTAGGACTTTAACAGACTGGTGGCTTGAGGTGCAGCTGTTGGTGTGCAGGGAGAAGAGTAGGGGGGAGAGAACACAGCATTGTGGGGAGCCGGTGCTGATGGTCAGGGGATCACAGACTCACTCACTCATATTTTGCTTCCTGTTGGTGAAGAAGTCTGAGATCCACCTGCAGGTAGAGTCAGGCAGGAGCTTGTCCCACAGCTGGGATGATAAATGATTTCACCAGTTAGTCAAGCAGTCACATGACCTCACACAAACTGTGGCACATAGCAGCAAAAAGTCTTCCCCCTTGCAGACAGGGAATGAAAACACATAAAAAATGGCAGAGGCAAGTGGCTCCAATGCTAAAACTGAAGAGGATGAAGACCCCTGGCCTCATATACAAAGCATGTGCAAAAGAATAATAAGAATATAATGTCTGTCTACCAAAACAGACATTTCAACATACAAAAACTCAATGAGCCTGCTGTGTCATTTGGAGGGCAAGTGCATAATCGGTACACTCAAGTGGCTGTCCCATAAAATGGTGTTTCCGCATGCCCTACGTATGGGTGAACTGCACTCCCTGTCTGCATTTCTTTCCAAGGTAGTGTTGGACTTCCACCTGGCTCAGTCCATTGAGCTGTCACCCAAAACGACAGCACACAGTGGTACACCTTCAGTCCACCTCATTTCTCATCAGGGCCTTGACCGAGTACACCAGAGAGTTCCGTAGTACAGACCAGCTTATTGTGTGTTTTAAGCTCAAGTGTCGAGGGCAGCCACTGTCAAAATATAGGCTGTCTCAGTGGGTTGAGGAAGTCATCTACTAGGGCTACATCCCCTCAGGTAGGCCCATCCACTTTCTTGGCTCTGTTCCAAGGGGTATCCTTGGTTAGCATTTGCAGTTCGGCCACATGGGCTTCTCAGGCTGCTTTTATCAGTTTCTATCACCCCAGCATTGCTCAAGGCCCTTCTTTCAGTGACAGGATGTTGGGTGTGCTACCACATGACCCTCCTGCTCTTGTCAAGTGTCACCAAAGGGAATTATTTTTTACGATACCTGTTATATTGTTTTTGTTAGACTGGAAAGTAGTAAGTACTTTTCGCAGCAGTCAGCGTTTGTTTTCAGGATAACAGGCTCCGCTTTGGCTGCAATATAATCAGCCATGCATCAAGCCAACACTGACAGAGTAATATCCATCATGAGCGGTTTTATAATTTGCAAACAAACACTGCAAATGTTGACATTTACTGAGAAACTTAACATACGGTGTAGGACCTTTCGTCACTGTTTCAAAGTTTAGTCATTTGTTCATGTATGTCTAATGTCCTTCACCTGGTAAGTATTTTGAATTTAGGCTGCAGTACCACTTCTAAACGCTTGGTGTCAGTACTAAAATTTGCTTCGTTAAGTTCAACTTAACTCAATTAAGTGTTACCTGCATTTTTTCAACGTAGTTGCTTTGAACTGACATACACATATGAATTATGTCAGTTGAAAGCACATGTTTTGTGGTTTATGGTATACCTACAGTATAAGGTGCTGTTGCCTCTGTTGTCTCTCTGATGTCAGGCAAAACATTCTTGGTTTTAAAAAAGTGCAATGGAAACATTTTATTGCATTTCCACCATCAATGTTTCACTAGAAGTGTTATGGAACCTTCACCCTTATTAATAGTCAGTGTTGAGGTCTTAACTGATGATGGTTACTGAACCAAACTAAAAGCAGTGCTTGCTTGTGCTGAGCCTGATGGAAACCAGAATGTCTCCAGTTACTGTGGAATCACAGGCACAGCAGAAATCAATTCTCTTAGAGGCCTTTAAACCGACTCTGATGTGTGATCCAGTGGAGCTGAATAGATACAGAGGCCATTGTTGTTCAGCTCTACCAAATTAAACTTTTGTTATTTAGTATATCAACATAGAGATAAGATAACATTTAACAATCACCAAGGGGCAAATTCATGTGTCAAAACAACATAATTATAAACAAGGAGAACTACAGTAAAAAATAAAGGACAATAAAAATGAATGGTTACAAGAGTAAATAGAGAATAGAGAGAGACAGAGACATATACAGTATGAGTTATGTAAAACCCTATAACTCATAATAAGAACCTGACTGTAGTATCATGTTGTTGCCAACATTGTGCTGATGTCACATTAATAACAATTTTACCTATTTTACAACAAGATCAGCTGTAGTAATGTTGTGGGGATGTTTAACAGCAAGATGACACCGACAGGACATCAGGAGACATTTTACTTTCCTGAGATGATCTACCTCCTTGTGGTTTGTTGACATGTAACCTACAGATTCACTTAATTACTGGTGAATTTAGCAGAAACATAAACTGTTACTGCTCCTTGAAGCTTCCACTCAACAGATTTGTATGTGCTGTAAAAGAATTAACACAGTTTGACCTTTGGATCTATATCACTACCATAACTGTCTCACATTTAGGTTATGTGGAAGTTCAAAAAACTGATATCTGGATGTGCTGACTGCAACATAGAAAAACATGTTTCTGTAGGATCCATATTAAAAAGTGGGTATTATTATTATTATTATTATTATTATTTAACACAAGCTTTAAAGCTTCAAAGATTCACTCTGAGTTTTAAGGAATTCCCCTTTAGACCTTCATTTAGTTTTATGACATGCAATTATGGAAATATTATGCACCTTTTCCAAGTACATCTACAAAGGAAATTGTAGAAGTCAACAATGCAAGCTGACTATGATTTTCACGATATACTGTATAAAAAGCAGAATGGGAAATGTCATGATCGGCTGAAAGTTTAAACATTGATTGTTTCATTATATGACTCTTCAAACACTCAAAGCCTGTAGTCTCTTCCATACACACATTAAAACAGGAATTCTGACTAAGGAATTTTCATTCATTTCTCCATTAAGATTATGCAAGGAATCCTGAAACCATCAGCATGCCTGCTCCTGTCTTTTACACTCCATTACTTCCTTCAAGTTCATGTTTCTCAGGCATACTGTGTACTTGTGAAGGCATGACCGTAAGTCATGTGAGGCAAATAAACCATGAATCTCTTTGTTGTGTCTTGCATGCCTTTACTTTCTTAAATCTCTTATTGATTTGATTTATTCTAATCCCACCAGAACAAAAACAATATCTTACTCCAAAAACCTGCAACACAAAACAATCTTTAAAGTGCCCAAGGTCTTAAAACAGTGACTGACGCTCACTGTGTATGAATAAATCAATGCCATCCCTTTGTGTATCAACAACACTTCCATCCTGCGACGGAATGATGCCAGTTGGCTTCCTTGTCAACAAAGTAAGAGGGGGAACCAGATGGAGAGTTGTTCCTGTCTCCTGTAAAAACGGCCAAAGCAACAACAGCTCAATAAGCAGTGGCCCAGGATCGGGAAATGTGTGAGATGGGCCCAAGGACTTCTCTGACACCCAATTGTTTCCTGTGTTTCAGCGTCCGGCCTTCCAACCGGAAACTTTTGGCCACCCCACCACAAATACACAGGTTGTATTTGTGTGTGTATATGTGCATATGCATGTTTGTGTGTGTATGTGTGTGTTTTGGCTCTGAGAGCAAGGTGGGATTGTTAGTGAACACATGGGAAGTGTGCTGGCAAAATGCCTGTTGCTTTTTAAAGAGTGTGTAGGAAAGGACGGGAAAGAAAGACACTGAGCTGTGCTGAACAATGCCACTAACAGCTGGTGATTTTGACTACAGCCATTATTGTGTGTTTACAGAGGAAAGAAAGTAGTAACCCTGATGTTTGACCTCACAAGACTCCATCAGTACTGGGTCAAGAGAGTTCAACAATTACCAAACAAGGTGAGAGCACGCGATATTTTGACCTTGGGAAAAGTCCAAATCCTCCCTCAAATAACACAGACAATGCTGCCTACATTTTCTTGTCATTGTACGGTCACATATATTTTACTGTTCCTGTGGATAACCGATCAAAAATGATATGATATTTCTGAAAATATAATCAATATCATCAATAATCTTTTATAACTAACAATAATACAAATAAATGTGTGACTCTGTGTACAATCCTGACTTTGGAGTTGAAGTTAAATGCACAGTTAAACCTTATGTGTGTTTTTGAAAAACTGCACAAACTACACCCTCTGTGAAATTATGATGTTCAATTGAGAGGTGTTAATTTGGGATGGTTTATGCTACTGCACTATAATGTTAATACTGCAATGTAAAGAGATGTGTGCTTGTTTTTTAGCCTACCTTATTAATATTAGTGGCATGGACAAAATAATAGCTACACCTGTCGGTATAATACAGTATAGCTGAACAGCATCACAAACTATATCTGGCCTACAGCAGACGCAGCACTCTTATTTAACAGTTTAACCAAAAACGGAACATTACCTCTTCTGTGAAGGAGGATGTATCACAGAACTGTTGTGTTAGACAACAGAGAGAAGGTTTCATTTTCATTCAGAGGAGAAACAAGAGCCACAAGATCCAGCAGTCTGCATGAAAAACACCCCTCTGCTGCTCTCTGGTGAAAAAAATTAAATAAAAAAATAAAAAAATGAATAAATAAAAAACTATATACTATATACACTTTTTAGCAGATAACAATAAGACACGTAGTAGGGTTTTAAATGTACTGATTAGAAGAACACACTACTAGCACTCTACAGTCTAAACTTCTACTCTAGTGTTTTTTTAATTTTGTTTTATTATTTTCATCATTGTGCATTAATACTGAAGACAACTATAAATAAACACTTATAGAATTGTGTTTACCAAAAAAAAAAAACATGTTTTTTGCATTGATAACAGTTTTGCACAGTTGTCATTCTCTCAGTCAACCTCATGAGAAAGTCACCTGGCATTTTTTTCCATGGTTCACAATGGGAACCACACATTCAGGAACCCATTCACCCTTTCTGCGTCTAACAAAGACAGAAAAAAATCACTGGAAGAGAACTTTTGACTGGTAGTGTATTTAACCCGTATAATCGTTTTATTTCTCATTTGTAAACGATTTCCTCTTAGCCTTCTTTTATTTTGAAAGGGTTGACTGCAACCCGGAAGCAAACCGGTGTTATTAACTATGTGTCATCAACGCATCAGGATTAGGGTGGGAACTGTAAATACTGAGAAAAACAACAGCAGTGGGCTTGTAGTGTTACTTTTGCAGGTGACACTTTAAGACGAGTAAGGGACAATACATTTGCGAAGAGGTTGTCATAAAGTTATCACGATAGAAGCACTCACAAACGGACTTGCTGCTTAGCTTACGTTGGTCTCCCACAACTGGACTGTTAGCAAGAGGCTAACTGGCTGATTCCCTGTGCGTTTGGGTCCTGACAGGACGGAAGAGACATGTCCTGCACCTTATTAGAGTTTTGTCGCCTTCAAGAGCTCAGAACGGTCCGGGACTACTTGTTCCACAAACAGAAGAACGAACCAGTACGGGAGAAGAATGAAACAGGTACCACGGCTACAGAACCGAGCCAAATGCGTGTCTGCAAAATGTTACATCGTTACGTATAGTATCAGCCCATTCAGGTAGATGACTCTGGAGCTAGCTAGTCATGGCATAAGTTAAACAAAGCCATTTCTAAGTCACATAATGCATATGGCTACATAACGTCAAAGCCAGGAGGTGGCTAAAGTGTGTTTTGCGTGGAACCTAATCCAAAATTCATGTTATATGATGACATGATGCAATAGTACATTTTATGGGGTAGCAATATAGGCAAATATTATAAATGTAATGTTTTGTAAAGTGCAGACTGAAGCTTGAGCAGGGCCTGTACTGTTTGCTATAAGTCATTACACATTAAGCACCTGAACACACCAATTTAAGATGCAAACAGCTGCACTTACTGCACAGTATAGATGGTTTCAGATTTATGCAGGAAGACGCACAGAAGCATCATAATTCATTAGAAATGTCCATTGCAACAGGATTTTGTCCTGGACTACATTCAGCCCACTCTTGAATGTCTTAGGTTATTTGTCTGCATCAAAATCTTTATTGGCTCTTCTTGTCCTCTCCATTTTGTTTTGTGCTATGTTAAAATGACATTTGTATTTCAATATTAATGTTAAAGCAGATGACTTTAGCACTTCCATTTAACCAACTGTTTGTTTGTGTGTCTTTATCCTGTAATGTCATACCCTCTGCGAACTGTCACTGTCACCAGTAGGCCATGTTAAATGTCATGTCATGTTAAAATAAAACCCTAGAATTTTCCCAGTTACTGACTTTGAAAACCAACATGTCCTAACCACCGCAAAATCTAATTTAAACTGTGTTTCTTTCTTTGTTCA
>OMLM01008084.1:58277-77613 GCA_900302695.1 Helostoma temminkii
AGGTAATATCCCTTCCCGCTGATGTTTCTCTTTTTACTGCAGGTGGAGGAAGACACTGCAGGGCAGAGCAAGCCTTGGCTGCAGGACTGCGTTGTGTCGCTTTCTCCCTGCTCTGATCTCCTAGTAGTGGCTCGTGAACAGAAGGCAGTGTTTCTCTCAGGTCAGACATTCAAACATGCATGTTCCTCTCACAAACACACCTGAGTTACATAGTGCTTTTAATGTTTATTGATGATTCCAGCCAAGTGGCGTACACATGACAGCGGCAGAGAGGAGATGACTCTGGCTGTGTCCTGGACTGGAACCCTCAGCGCTGAAGAAGGGTGAGAGACAGTTCTGTTTGAGATGATGAGGGAACAGTATATCTACTGTAAGAGCAAGTGATATAGGAAGACGATAGAAACCTACAATGAACAGACAAGAGCATGTCAGAGGATGGAAAGATCATACTGAAAAGGGAGAATGAAACTTGAAACAGATTCTTGAAACACAAAAAAGTGTTTTCCATCACTCACTACATCTTGCTTAGTA
Organism: Helostoma temminkii; assembly: GCA_900302695.1. Lineage (NCBI taxonomy): Eukaryota > Metazoa > Chordata > Actinopteri > Anabantiformes > Helostomatidae > Helostoma > Helostoma temminkii. The sequence continues at coordinate 58,809 of OMLM01008084.1, forward strand.
AATGTTTGTCTCTCTCCAGAGAGTGTGTGAGCAGCTGTATCTGTATCCCGCTTGCAAGCCAAAAGAGGTAAGAAATACTTCCTCTATATGGATGATAGATGTGATGTCAGTGAAAGGTCAAAATGTGTGTTTGTGTATACGTGGGATTGTGGCTTGTTTTAACAGTGTGTGTTCATGTGGGGGTATTTGCAGGAGCTCCACAGGGCGCCCGGACTGGACGTGTGTAGTAGTGGGTTTCAGCTCTGGCCATGTCCGCTTCTACACTGAGGTACTGTGTCAAGACTAATTCAGCAGAAATGGAGGAAAAGGACACCATTCAGAACAGTCTATAAATAATCCGGATGCAAAGTATTAAATGTAATCCTCATCGTGTGTCATCAGAACGGGGTTCTGCTCCTGGCCCAGCTGCTGCACGAGGACCCTGTATTGAGACTCAAGTGTCGCACATATGAGATCCCTCGTCATCCTGGAGTAACTGAGCAGGTGATGTACATGCTGTACAGCTGTATATGAGAATGATGTTTAATTTTAGGAAGTAGTTTCATTCAGTGTTTTGCCAAGAGTTTGATCAGATGATCAGTACCACTCTGAAATCTGTACAGTGACAGAAGTATCGCTAGCAGCTAGCAAGTATTACATAGCCCAGTCTCCACTGGTTACCAAGCACTGTCGATCAATGATGTCAGTACTCATACCTCAAAATAACCAGGCACTTAAAACATATTGTTATATGAAAGTACCATCAGTAGTACTTTTTGTTTTGAGTGCATTTCCTTTAATGCCAGGCTGTTCCTTTAATGATTTTATTGCATGTGAAGATTTATTCATTGAATATGTGTTAAGTTTTCTACACCCATGTTTCATTTACTAGCATTTCATGGATTAATTTATTATTCATCCTATCACAGCATGAAGAGTTGAGTATCCTCTACCCTGCTGCTCTGGTCACCATCGATGGCTTCAGCCTCTTTCAGTCTCTACGTGCCTGCAGGAACCAAGTGGCAAGAGGTTGTGTGTGTGTGTGGATCTATCTAATATTTGCTGTATTCTGTTGTTAAATCAAATATAATATCATCAAATCAATGTGTGTGTTTTATGGCATAGTGTATTCATGTGTCCATCTTATGATGGGAGTTGCAGGGTTCTAGTTTTAAATGTTACAGTATCGTTGCAGCGTGTTAACAGAAAATGTGTTTTTACTTGCTTGCTGGGTGGATAGAATTTGCCACAAGGCATTCAGGTATTGCAGAGACATAAACTGATGTGCACACATACAGCCTTATTGCACCCCATAGACGATTAGTAACCGAGCTTTAGCAGGGTTCCTTTAAGCACCAAGTAGAGATCTGTGTGTGTGTGTGTGTGTGTTTGTGTGTGTGTAAGGGTGTGTGGTCGCCCTCCTCATTCACTAATAAGCCTACTCGCTTAAAGGAACTACTAGATGATTCCTTTGTATTTGTTGTTCTTTATGAAAAAATGCAGATACTACCTTCTGATATTGTTTTTTTACACTATCTCTGACCATCCAGCTGCAGCAGCAGGTAATGAGATGATACAGCCCCCTCCCCTGGCTTATAAGAAGTGGGGTCTGCAGGACATGGACACCATCGTGGACCATGGTAGCGTAGGTAAGAGACTGTTTGTGAAATAGTAATTTTTTTTTTTTTTTAATTTATGTTTTGTTAGTGTTCATATTAAGGGGTGATAGATTTATAACAGATTTACCGGTAGTTATAGCTTAGGGTGCTTTTGCAGGTGTAGTTTGTTTAAGTCAAACTCAAGAGGAAAAACTCAGTGCAGTTTGTTTTGTCTGGTGCGAAGACTGCACCAAGACCCCCGAAAAGAGGTGGTGTCAGTCCGAATCATTTAGCTCTGGTGTGGTCCTCCTGGTGAGAAAATGTATTGAACCAAAACAGGACCAAAAGTTATAAATCCCAATATTTGAGGACACTGGGTTTTATGTAGATTTATACTCTATATGTAGAATGTGACTCATGTTAGTCTGCATGGATTTATCTCTGTATGAAAAGAGACTGAACCAAAAGAAAAATGCTACAAGTTTACAGATTTCTCAAATGATTTGGACCAAACCACACAACAACACATTAAGGTGTGAAAATAGTTGCATTGACATAAGATGATTCTGAATTAGCGTTACAGCATTTTTCATTGTGCCTTTACAGGAACTTTTTCATCAGAAGCAGCAAACTAAATTCATTTTTCATTACATATGCATTATAAAGAAGAAATGAGATTCTGCCACATGAACTGTACAATTGAATGAATGAATATTGTTTCAGCAACAAAATACGTTGTAGTAGTTTAATAGTCTTATTTTCTTTGTCCACTTCTCCACTCATCGTGCCTTTGTCAATCTTTTTGCCTATGCTTCCGCCTGTTAGGTGTTATGACGCTGTGTGTGTTTGACCAGATGAAAAATGCCTCAATCTTGGGGGGGTTTAGTGCTTCAGTCAAGGGCAGCCCCCCTGCCATGAGCCAGTATGTCACTGTGGGAGGGGGCCCTTACACAGGCTTTTACTACGCTGTGGAGGTGAGTGTGTGAGTGTCACTCTTATTTTCAGATTCCATCATATAAACTGTACGAGAATTTATTTCCTTTTCTCTCTGTCTCCTTGCTGTTCATAGGGAAGCTCCCAGCCCCTTCTGTCTCACGTGGCTCTGGCTGTGGCCAGTAAACTCACCTCTGCCCTGTTCAATGCTGCCAGGTGAGATGATGTGTAATTGAGTGTGAATAAAACAAAGCACCTTGTGTGCAGGACAATGGTAAAAAAACACATCTCAATGTGTGTGGTGGACTCATCATCATGATCTGTAAAATTTCTTTCTAATTAATATTTTCTCACCTCTGTTGTTGTGCCTTTACTCCCTTTTTCCTTTATTTTATTTCATTCATTCATTTGTTTCTTGTTGACTATCGCTGTCATTCTCAGCGGGTGGCTAGGTTGGAACAGGAACAAAAGTGAAGAGGAGGCTGTTCAGAAACAGAAGCCCAAGGTGGAGCCTGCTACACCCTTAGGAATAAGGTGCCACTATTTCTCAATACAAATTCAGGAGTTTTTTATATATGTATATTGCTGTTGGCAGTATTAACCTTCCACCGTCCTTTAAACCTCTCATGCAGATTTGGTCTTCCAGACTCTCGCCGCCATGGTGAGTCCATCTGTCTGTCCCCTTGCAACACGTTAGCTGGAGTAACAGATGACTTTGGTAGAGTCACACTGCTGGATCTTGCCAGAGGGATCGTCATCCGCATGTGGAAAGGTGAAGGGAGTGTAGAGAGGAAAGAATGGGACTAAGAAGATTAAGAAGATTTATATCATACCAGCTCATGCATTCAGCTTTAAAATTTAAACTGTCATGTAAAGCTAACTGTTTTTCAATTTAACTTGCAGGTTACCGAGACGCCCAGTTGGGCTGGCTGCAGGTCCCAGAAGAGAGAAGTGGTTGGGAGTCCTCCGGATCTGCTTCCCTCCAGCAGAGGGGGAGACGTCATGCTCTGTTTCTGGTCATTTATGCCCCCCGCAGAGGAATTCTGGAGGTATGGGCAATGCAGCAAGGGCCACGAGTTGGAGCTTTTACTGTGGGCAAACATTGCAGGTATACATATGTTCATCATCTTCATCTGAACTATGCATCTGCATTTGAAAGATCTTAAGGAGAGACTAACTTTGTGTGCACTTCCAGGTTGCTTTATGCAGGCTATCGTCTGATGGGGGTGAACAGTGTGACCAGTCAGGGATGGCAGCTCCACACACAGCAGGTGTGTCTACTGGACCCCATCACAGGAGCACTGAGGACAGTGAACATCCCCTTCCACCTGGCCCTCAGGTTGGCACACAGACACACAGACACACATACAGGAAAGCCATTTTGAAATAATCTGACAGTTTCACAAACAGAAAGATCAACATCTGTCTGTGTTACTGGCAACAGCCAATTAGCTTGTGTTAGCATAAAAGCTACAGGAACAGTTAGCCTTGTGTTGTTCAAGGAAAACAAACTCACCCACCACTCCTAACCACATCTTTTAAACTGTTCAATTTTTTCTGTGGAGTAGTTATAATCTCTAACTTAGTAAATTACAGACATAATAACTACCCACAATTGAAAATGCAGCTAATTCACTGGACACACAGCTGTAGACACACATACATTTTTTAACGCTGTCAGCAATTTCTCCAAACTCAATCCTTCTATGTCTTCTCCATTTCAGTGATAAGAAGAGTGAAAGAGCCAAAGATATGCACCTGTTAAAGAGACTGACCGCTGTGCTAAAGAGCAGAGAGGTGGATCCTGGTAAGAGACGTGAAGGATAATAGGAGCTGAATGAAGATACAAGTGGATTAAATTAAAGCTGTTTCTGCCTTTTGTTTCTCAGTGTGTTTACATAATTTTTTCTGTGCAGATATTCTGGAGAGTGAAGGAAAAAGTGTGCTGCTTGAAATCAAACACCCAGCAATTAAGAAGCAGGTATGATTAAAGATGAGTACACACCAATAGATGTGCACAGTGTGTTCAACAGTCGACATTCTAACTGCAGTCTTTGCACTTGCCTTTAGGCTCTGGAGTCTCTGCTGTCAAATAAAAACATCCCTGTCTCTTGTCTCACTAACATCACATCCACCTTACATGACACTCTGAAGCATCAAGGTAAAGTGTAATTAAAAATGTGGTATGAAATGCTCAGTGGTTTTCTGGTTTTACTTATGGTGCTTTGTTTCTGCATCACAGACCCTAATGAAGTGGACACAGCGTTACTCCAGCTCTGCTCTTCTCAGCTGAAACTGCTTCAGCTGTATTCCAATATCCAACAGCTGCACTCTGCTGCAGATAGAGAGGCTTGCTCTGAAAATGTGAGTGGGCACACACACACACAAAGATTGTTAATAGCACATAAACTGTTTATTTTAATATAAGGTTTCCTTGTATTCCCTATATCCATTGCACAATAAAGGCTTTTATTCTCCTTCCACCTTGTAGGACTCCCTGGAAGACGTGGAGGATGAACTGTCACGTGTCGGCCCCACCTTGAAACGCTATGCCCAGCTCACTTCAAGACCTAGTGTTTCCTTTGCCCAGGACTCCCCTGACTCACCCCTCCCTGCCCACACCTTTCTCTCTCAAATAGAGTGCGGAGAGGACGGGGAGCTGAAGGTGATGCGCAGTTCTGAAACTGAATGGAACCAGCTAGGTAGGAAAATATTAATGTGCATGTTCTGTGCCTTGACAACCACCTTCCTGATAGGTACTCCACTTGTTGGGGTGGGTGATCTAGATTTAAAATTGTATTCTGATATTTTACAATAGTTTTCAATAACCATATACAACCCCAAGTCCAAAACTGTTGGAAAATGTATAGAAACAAAAAGATTTGCAAATCTCATAAATCCATATTATATTTACAATAGAACATAGAAAACATATAAATTGTTTACACTGAAGAAAAAGATCAGGTCATTTTGAAATTGATGACAGCAACATGTCTCAAAAAAGTTGGGACAGAGGTAACAAAACACTGGAAAAGTGACATTAACAAGGAAGAGCTGGAAGACAGCAACCCCTACCCCGAGACTGATGTGATGTCGATATGTATATGTCCACAAACTACACAGCTGATTGCTCTTGTGTCTTTTTCAGGGAACTTTGTGTTTTGGGGTTGTCTGTGTGGAAAAAGCCCCCTCCATAAAGTCTGTGACACACTACAGCAGGCTGGCATCAGTCCACAGCAGCTACTGGTGAGAGAGAGGAAAAGACTGATATATGTATAAAGTATTGTGATGAAAATGTGAGACATTGGCCAAATTGTGACACACTTCGCCTTTCTCTTTCTATCTATCAGTCATTACTGCTGAGTGTGTGGTTGCAAAGGGAGAAGGAGGTGCTACAGAACCCACATGAAGCTGTCAGAAACCTGCACACACTACTCATCGCCCTCAGCAACATCAAAGGTGTGTATTCTTATCTGTGTGACTCGAGTTTGGTTGTAACCCATCTTAGCCAATGAAAGTCAGTTTAAAAAAAAAAGTTACCATTTGTTCTTGCTTTCTTCAGGTGCAGTTGAGGAGTCATGGGACCCTCAGTCTATCTCCCCCTGGTGGCAGCAAGTTCGCTCCACGTGCATCCAGTCTCACAATGCTGCTGCCGCTCTGCTCGCTGCCTTTGTCGCTCACCGTGCTGCTAAGGCCAGCATCACCAGCCGGGCCGACAGCCAGGTAGAGAACTACAGCTCAGTTTACTACTAGGCTTAATATTGTCAGCCATTATAACTACACTGACAAGCTTCATGTGTTCGTGTGTGACAGCTGCAGTCAGAGTGGGAAGCGGTGTCACTGGAGCTGGAGCAGTGGGTTGTGTGTGTTCGCCAGCTGGAGGATGTGCTGGTGCTGCAGACTCTGCTGTTGGTGCCTCCTCCTCAGGGAGCAGCAGGGGGCGCTGCAGCACAGTGCTCCATCAAAACACTGTTGGAGGGAGGCCCAGGTAAGGTGCACATGAGAATGTCTATAGTATTTCTTTTTGTTTTCCTAGATGCTTTTTTTCTTTTTAGTATCAGTTTTCTGGTGGTGGCTTTATTAAACACATTCTCTTCTCTCTATGTATATTTTCTTTACGTCTTTTCCGCAAAGGTGGCATTGCCGACAGCGTCTCCAAGTGGGTGTTCAGGCACAACTTGGCGCCTGAGCGACTGAAGGAAATTCTCAAGAAAAGAGAAGACAAAGACACAGATGACAAACTAGAGCAGAGGACAGAAGACGGGGGAAGAGAGGAGAAGGAGAAGAGCCAAGAGGACACAGACTCAGCAGCAGGTCAACACTAGGAAACATCTGTTACATAATGTTTAATGGAGCACAGGTTCCCACATTTAAGAGCTTTAACTGTGCTCTCACTGTTAATCAGAGTTACTTGAGCAGTATAATGACTTAAGCAGTAAACACTGCCCACTGTGTTTTCCAGAGCTGTTGGTGGCAGTGTGCCAGCGGTTCCCACACTCCCTCTCACCTGACTTGCTTTTCGCCCACTGCTGCTGGGAATACGTGGTGCAGTGGAACAAAGACCCCGAGGTGCACAGAAACACAACAGCCATAAAATGTTTAAAGATCAATTTTATTTTGATGTATAAAAAAATCAAGAAAAATACAGGTTTTCATAAGACCTGCTTCTCTTCCTAGAAGGGTCAATATTTGTGCTGGGCTGTGGAACATCTGAAGCTGGTCTCCAGTCCACATATTCAACTAGGTTAGTGTTTTTATTTTTTGCTGTTGTTTCTAATCTAATAAAAATTATTTAGCTATAATTGTGGAGGAATTTATGTATCTTTCTTCAGCTCTGCATAAAATACCAGCTAAAATAATACTCTGCCTTCAGAGTAAAAGTACCTTCTTAAAGTGGCAGTCATTAGTACATCATTGGCCTTTACTGAATCTTCATCACAGGTATATCTTCAATGATGTGGAGTACATTCATCGTCAAACGTTTCTCAGCAGCAGCTTTCCTCATGGAGAAGGTAAATCATACAGTAGTCAGTTTGGCTATGTGCTCATGAAGGCGTGGTTGAGTCTTTGATGAGCTGTTTTCTTATTCGTCCAGGTGGGGAAAGCGCCTAAAGATCGGTTATGTCGGCGAGTAAGTATATGTTTCAGTACGGATGGAAATATGATGTTTGATTAAAATATGCATTATGGTGGCAGTTTTATTGATTCCTTGATAAGAATATTTCTGTCAGTAATATTGTTTTGTAAGAACTGGGTATATCAGTGACGCGTGTTGGTGTGCAGGATGTCGGGATGGGAGACAAAGCCTTGACGTCTTTCCTGGGCTCCTGCGTTCAGCTGCTGCAGATCCTCATGGAGGTGACTGGAGTATTAAATAAAAATCAGGGCCCCTTGTCTTTTTTAAATTACTATGTAAGTAACAAGCTTCCTGACAGAAGCATGGAGAATGACCAGTGCCTCGCATAAATCCAGCTCAGAGCATGGTCAGTAAAGTGTGGCCAACACATTCTGGTCTGTTTCTTTTTTCTTTTCTTTTTTTTTTTTGAACATGACATGGAAGCTTTTAAGGCTTTTTTGTGCTTTAGAAGTGCAGTCAACCTGAAGTGAATGGAAGTGACATTCATTATTATTTTAACTTCAGAAAGTATTCTAACTCATTCAAAAATCATACAACGTCAAAAACTGAAAAACTGAAATTTCTTATTCACAAAACTAGTCTGAATCTCTGCTGTGGCTCTAAACTGTGTCAGGTCCTGTTCCCTGATAAGAAACAAAAAGTCACTGTGACAGTACTCAGAGAGAGAAATCAGAGATGGGAGGATGTGCTGGAGGGATGACTCATCGGTCATATACTGGCTAGACAGAATCTTCTTTGAGTAAAAGCCATGTGACAGCCTGACTTTAAAGATACATTTGATAAACTGCTTAAATCCAGGTGTTGGAAGCTTCTTTGTCTTATTTCACAAGAACTGAATGAAGGTTCTGAATCCTGTTAGTGGAGATTTCAGTTTTTCTAATACATTTACAAACATTTCTAAACATCTTTTCACTGTCATTGCTGTTTTGAGTTATTGAATTGTGCGTTTTATCCATTTCCAGTTATAAACAACACAAAGTGAATGGGTCTGAATATTTCTGGAGTCACTGTAACTGTCATAAACATCTGTCATTAATGCAGTGGATGTGCTAGTGTTATGTTGCCACTACTGCTACTAACTTACTAACATCAAATCACTGTTACCATTACCACCCATAGTATTACTACTGTAACACCTTTTTCTTCTCACCGTCCCACAGGCGGACTCAGGCGTGGAGGAGCTTCCTGCCCCAGAGTTGTCTGTGGAGGAGGTGTGGTGCGGGGCAGAGGGCCCTGCCTCCATAGCTGAACTGGCCCTAGAGCAGAGAGGCGTTCACTACCCTCTGGTCCAGCATCACTGCTTGTTAGGTTCCCTTCTACATGCTGCTATGACCTTTAATCTGAAGGTCAAGCCACTCAGTCTGTTTGACAGCAAGGTGAGAAGACAGACACCATCCAGCCAGGCTTCAGAGTGCATGTGTATATAGAAATAGAAAATTTACATCGTTTTTCTGGTCAAATATTACTCACCTTGTTTACGGTCCACATTAAAGTAAAACCTTCATTCATGTTGGGAAAATAAATGTGTTATACTATATTGTTATATTAAAAACCAAAAAAGACTACAGCTGTAATTTATTTGTGTATTGACACGTTTCTATTTGTGGTCCAGGGTAAGAATGCTTTCTTCAGAGATCTAACGTCAATCCAGCTGCTGCCCAGCGGGGACATGGACCCGGGCCTGGTCTCACTACGGCAAGAGGTGAGAGGAGGACCGACATGCTGAGGCTGAGTTGAAAACTGTGCTTGTTGTCTGATCTGTTTCCTGCATCTTTGTCTTAGTTCCTCCTGCGAGTTCTGACCAGTTGGGTGCAGGCTATAGATGATAGTTCCAGCCCAGCCTCTGGCACCAGCTCCACACCACTACCCTCCAGCGGCCCCAAGGCTGACTGGTGGCCCTCACTGTGTCTGGAGCTGGGCTCCCTGCTGCTGGTCAACCCTGACATCCTGCGTCGGCACCTCGTCTGCGAGCTCTACAACCAGGGCCTGGACCTCCGGGCAGAAGAGGTCAGCGTACCGAAGTTTGTTGTTTCTTTGCTGCAGTCGGAAGCTAAATTTAGGACGATTATTGTAACTGCTCATCTCTCCTGCATGTTTTTCCGGCATGTCCATCAGGTGATGTTGGAAGTGGAGGATAAGGACGTGCTGGGCTCCCAGCTGCTGGTGCTGACTGGACAGAGGCTGAGCTACTCACTGCTTCACAGCCAGAGCCAGACACAGGCTGCTATGGAGCTGCTGGCCCGTCTGCCCCCCACCCTCTGCACATGGCTCAAAGCTATGGTGAGACACCCAGCACTGCACTGACACCTCAGCAAAGACATTTGAGCTACAGAATCTCATAAACAAGATGCTTTTTTTAATGTGGACCCTGGTCTGATCTAATGAGTGATTGATGTTAAATTTGACCACTAATAAAAAGACACATTTTCATCAAGGGTATATTGATATGTTCTTGTTCAAAGCTGTTATATTGCAATATGATTATCTATGCTGCAGGACCCTAGTGAGCTGCGGTGTCCCTTGGTCCCCCTGGTCCAAACCAGCCGGCTGGTTGGACGCCTCATTGAAATCCTGCCAGAGAATCACGCCCAGTACAGCCTGGCCCTGCACCTCCTGGAGGCCGTGGAGGCCCTCACCACTGAGGACTGACCCTGAGGGGTGACAGACACCACTGAAGGAATTAAAGACAATAGGAGGCAAATAGAAAGTGAAGCGTAGGATAGCTGCAGTTAAGACTGACAGAGGCAGGTCTTTCTACAGTTAAATTCCTGTATCCTGTAATGACTCTACCCCCCTACACATATGAGAGACAGATGACTGTCGGGCTTTTAACCTTTTTAATCCATATTTTTGTGCATGTAACATAAATTATGTTGAATACTTGTGTTATTGGAAAATATTGTTAAGATTTCTGAGCTGGGTCTAAAGGAATGAGGCATGGCTTTGTCACTTCACCCTCATTTTTGTTTGACTTTCAAATCAGGTGTCAGTGTGTGTCCTTACTGTGTGCCATATCAGAGTTCTGTTTGACATTTCTCCCTCTTTCCCTGACACAGACGAGTGTATCATAAGAAAATATGGACCTTATTTTTTATTCATATGCAGTACTGTACTAGCTGTGCCTGTATACCTCTGATTCTGTAGCCTTTCACTGGGTTAACACACACAGAATAAAGAGGCTTCTGACAAGCTTGGATATTATTGTTGGCAACTTGTTTCAATCATTGACACAATGTTCAGGATAAAACATATTTATTTATACCTCCATGACATCTCTCTATGTAGTTTACAAGGATTTATCATACAAAAAGTCTGTCTGGACTATAAACTTCCCACTGTTGTCACACAGTGACACTCATTGTGAATTCCTTCCCCAAACATATACACACAAAACGCCCTGAACTCCACTGAGCTGGATTCCTTCTTCACTGATAAACAAGTTGATATCTTCAACATATATAGTAAAACGAACTTGTTGGTACAAGATCAAAAGGATGACAGGCAGATTGATCCCACACTGACAGGACTCCCTCCTACTGTGCAAGCAAAGTGTGTAAGTGCTAAGAACAGGAGCACATTCAATACAGTATGTGTAATCACCTGCTACTAGGCTGCAGTCTGACATTATTATGAAACAAATTAGGAAAAATCAGATGTGAAGCCAGTTTTGTATCTGCAGAGGGAAAACAACACACAGCTTAGTGTTGTTCCTGGTTGTCATGGTGATGTTATTTTGCTGTGTCAGTGAGCCTGTGAAACAACAGTGTTGCAGCGTGGGCACAGGCAGTCCCCTGACTCAGCAGTGTAGCGGCGGCACCGCGGGCACCGGGAACCAGAGGTGGGCACCACTGCTATACTGAAGGCGCTGTCTTCACGGATGACGCCACCTGATACACAGGACAGATACACAGTTAGTGAGCATGATGGAGGGCAACGCTTATTCACAGGAGAAGGAGAAGCACAGGAGCCTCTGTGTGAACAAAATAGTTATGTTCAGCAACAAACAACAAAGTGAAGCTAGAAGTAAGAAATAACTACACAGGTTGTGTTAAATATACATGACTGTTCGTTTGTCTAGAAAACTACACAAAGACTTAAACATGTTACTTATGAACTAAAACTGCACAGAGAAAAGTTCAGAATACAAATGTAAGATAAGAAGTCAAGTTAAGAAGTTACAACCCAAATTTCCAAAAAAGTTGGGACACTGTGAAATGTATATAAAAACTGAATGCAATTAAAATCTCAGAAACACTTTATTAACGATAGAACAGAGGAAACATATCAATTAAAAAATTAAAAATTAAAATGAGAAAAATAACTATTATGTGGGAAAAAACAGATCTATGTTTACCACAGTGTAGCATCCCCTCGTCTTGTAGCAACAGGGAGAGCTGAGGACACCAGTTGCTGGAGTTTTTAAAGAGAAATGTCTCATTCTTGCCTGATACAGGATTTTAACTGCTCAAGAGTCTTGGGTCTTTTTTGTCCTATTTTGTGTTTCAAGATGCACCAGATATTTTCAGCTGTTGAAAGATCTGGACTTCAGACAGGTCAGTTCAGCACCTGGACTCTTCTACTTTCCAGATGTGCAAGCTGTCCATTCCATAGGCACTAATGCCTCCCCATACTATCAGAGATGCAGATGTTTGAACTGAGTGCTGATAATAAGCTGGAAGGTCCCTCTGTTCTTTAGTCTTGCAGATGCAGTGCCCACAGTATCCAAAAATAATGTAATAATAGTATAGTTAGAAGTAGTTAGCATAGTTTCCACTTTGCCAAAGACCATTTTAAAATCAGTATTGGTCCAGAGAAGTTGTTTCTGGGTCATGTTCACATACAGCTTATTCTTTGAATGACAGAGCTTTAACTTGCATTTTTGGATGTCACAGTGAACTGTGTTCTGAGTGCATGCAGTGATCATCACAGAATCATGACTGTTTTTAATGCAGTGCTGTCTGAGGGACCAAATATTACAGATATCCAATATTGTGTTTCAGCATTGTCCCTTACTCAGAGATTTCTCCAGATTCTCAGAATCTTTTGATGATATTATGAACTGTAGATGACGATATATCAAAAGTCTGCAATTTTATGTTGAGGACCATTATTCTGAAATGTTTTGATAATTTGTAAACACTGCTTTTAACAGACTGGTGAACCTCTGCCATCTTTACGTCTGAGAGACTGACTCTTGTTACTCACTTGTTGCCAATTAACTTAATTAGTTCTTCCAGCTCTTCCTTGTTAGTGCCACTTAGTGTTGCTGCCATCAATTTCAAAATGACCCTTTTCTTACAATGGTAAATTATACTTAAATAAACGTATAAGTTTTCTTCTATATTTCTTTTCTATATATTTTTTTACTTTATAAACAAACATTCGTCCATTGTGAGTTAAAAACCAGCCTTTTAACAGCAACATAATTAACCACTTTGACACAGTGGTTAGATGGTGTTTTAGGGGATTTTTGTCCCTGTTCCTTATTATTGTCCTTGTCACTTTAAACTCAGTACTTGTGTGCCTGTCAGAAGACCCTGATTGTTAGGATGATTGTCACAGGCTGTTGATCTCACGCTCAGCTTCATGACAACAGGGTAAAGCCAAAAGACTCACCTGGATAACTTACTAATCGTGCTTTGTGGAACTAACGATTCTCTGTCCTCTGATTAGCATTTCAATTATTACATCACTAGCTTAGCGCTGATGTTCCTCACCCTCCAGGTTGATGAGGAAGGTGCCATGGCTCAGCAGGGCCTCTGGGGGCAGGTCGCGGGGCAGCTCACTGGTCAGGTTCACCCGCGCTGCCATCATCAGCTCAGTCAGCTGGGAAGAGGTGGAGGTTGGTTCATCCTGTAGAGACTGTGAAGTGAAGTATGGCAGGGTATTAGTGATGCATTTTTATTATTACACACATTAACATAGACCAGAGCTAATATTCCTCCTATCTCTATACTCAAACTGGTCTTTTAAAGAACGTGTCACTGACTCAAACCACTTAATGTGGCTAATGTTTTGAAGCCTTTGACTTACCTCCATGAGTTCAAACAGCAGACCAGGTTCAATGGCAATAGTGAGATCATACTGGGCAGCGTGTTTGCCTGGGATGGAAGACAGGAACGAGTCCCTGATGGCGCATGCCCCTTCCACGGCTTCCTCTAATCCTGGTCGCCGCCACACAGAACTGCTTTTGATCCAGCCGCTCTTGAATAATGTCTCCCCTTCTGCAGAAACAATTCCAGTTTGTATTTTATACACAGACTGTAAGACTATGCACAGTCATAAGGAGTAAATTCTCACAACACAACACGACGGGCACATACTGTCGTGTCCCGGTGCGTGTAGATAGACCTCCTCAGCCAGATGTGGCAGGATGGGAGCGATGGATCTGGTCACTCCGTCAAGAATTTCCTCTAAAGCCGTCTGACACGATCTTCTGCCTAACGAGTCCTCTGGTTCGCAGTACAGTCTGATTGAAGTATAGGAAATAAAGGAGTGAATGGTGAGCGGGACAAAAAGCAAACCACAGAGTTAGAGTGTATGTGTGGGGTTCAAAGGCTGTGGAAAACACTGACCTGTCTTTGATGATGCTGAAGTAAAAGCTGGAGAGGTCTCTAGTGATGAAGGCTTGGAGGGTACGGATGACCCTGCTGGCATCGAACTCACTGTAGGCATCTGTCACCTACAAATATACACTCAAACTTCAGTGGCTTTTACACAGCTACAGTCATTTCTGTCACAGGCTGAAACAGTTACGGGACTTGAGAACTTCACTGTACTGCCTTGAACGCACCTTGATGCTAAACTCGCGGAGCAGGTGCAACATGTACTGATCAATGTAGTGCATCTGTTTGGGGTCTACAGCCTGAACACGTGGGTCGAAGCCCTGCAGGTTGCCGATTAGGAATTTCAGAATGCTCCTCACCTGAGAGGAAACACAGAGGAAGGGACTGATACATATAATTAGGAAATTTAAAACCAGTGAGCACAGCTTTACTGTGTCCTCTTACACCGGTACCTTGTTGACGTTTTCTCTGGCTAAGTTAAGAGCAGCTGGCCCGATTTGGACCTCAGAGAAGATGTTCGACTCTGCCACCCACCACCGCAGCACATCTGCCCCATAGGCTGGCATGCCGGGGTCCTGTGGGAACAAAACCAATAGTGGCTACAACCACAGGAAACTGAAAGACAGCGACATTCGATCTCACCACCTCTCGTACTGTCCCACCTTCCCTCCATTAATGACGACATCAGGATCCACGACATTGCCCAGAGACTTGGACATCTTGTCTCCTTTCTCACTGACAGCAAAGCCATGGACCACAAGAGACCTACATATGGAACACAAACACACCAGAGTCTCAGCACAGCCCTTTTATAATTATTCCACATGGAACAAACAGTGTGTGGCCATTTTAGGTTTCTATGTTTCTTTGGAAATTTGTGCTCATTCATTCTGTAGAGCATTTATGAGGTCAGGCACTGGGGATGAAAAGTCCCAATCATTACTGAAACTATATACAGTTTAATTTTAAAGGCAAATTAATATTTGTCATAAGTCATATTGAATGTCACACTACTGATATGTCGGTGCCGGTGTGACAAGCATTTTATGAAGCCATTTTAAAGTGCAGTGTAAATAGGTAGAGGCGCCTTAAAGAGGCAGCAGTGTGGCTGTGTAAAAAGGACTCTAGACTATTTAATGAAAAGATACAGTGCTGGGAAAAAGTATTTCCTGATTTTTTTTTTTTTTTTTTTTGCATATTTGTCACACTTAAATGATTTAGATCAGCAAACAATTTTTAATATTTCACAAAAATAACCTGAGAAAATACAAACTACAGTTTTTAAATTGATGATTTCATTTATTAGGTGAATTTAAAAAAACATCCAAACCTGCCTTGCCCTATGTGGAAAAGGTAATTGCCGCCTAAACCTAATAGTTGTATAATAATAATAATAATAATAATAATAATAATAATAATAATAATAGTAGTAGTTGTTTCACCCTTGGTGGAAACAACAAAGCTGAAGCAGACCCAGACCATCACACTACCACTACGTTTGACTGTTGATATGATGTTCTCATTATGAAATGCTGTGGTGGTTTTCCACCAGATGTAACAAGATGCACCCTTTGCAGAAAGTTGAATTTTTGTCATCATTCCAAAGAGTTGTTACAGATTATTTTTTGGCAAATGTGAGATGAGTCTTTGTGTTCTTTTTGATCAGCAGTGGGTTTCGCTTTAGAACTCTCCCATGGATGCCATTATCCCCAGTGTATTTCTTATTGTTGAGTCATGAACACTGATCTTAACTGAGTCAAGTGAGGCCTGCAGTTGTTTGTTGTTGTTGTTGTTCTATGAGTCTTTGTTGTGCTATTGGAGTCATTTTGGTATGGCAGCCACTTCTGGGAAGGTTCATCACTGTTTCTTCCTTTATGGATAATGTCTCTCACCATGGTTCACTGAAGTCACCAAGAAATTACCTTAGAAACCTTTCCAGAATGATACATGTCAATTACTTTGTTTATCTGTTCTTGAATTTCTCTAGATCAGAGCACAATGTGTTGCATTTTATAATCTTTTAGCTTCACTTTGTCAGATGGCTTCTATTTATGTGATTTCTTGATTCAACAGGTCTGGCAGTAATCAGACCTGGGTGTGGCAAGTGAAACTGAACTCAGCTTTCCAAAAAAAATGTTAATCACAGTTCATTTTGTATTTACTTTAAAATCAGGAAGATGGCAAATACATTTTCCCAGCACTGTACATGTCTTCATCTGTGTTACCATCACTGCAAAATGGTTTTCTAATGATCAGTTCTCCTTTTAAATGAATAAACTTGCATTAACAAACAAAACATTTTGGGAAACAGTTGCTGTTTGCTGATTATAGGCCTCTGTACATTTATGGAAATATTCCTTTAAAAAAAAACCAAAATAGCTGTTTTCAGCTACAATAGTCATTTAGCATATTAACAATGTCTGCACTGTGTTTCTGATCAATTTGATGTCTTTCAAAATCATGGTCATGTTGGTCCAAACTTCTAAAAGGTGGTTTACTAAAGCTGTAAAACAGTGGATTACAAATACAATGTTTCCTTCTGAATTGTAGTGAGGTGACAGTAAAGTACATCAAACTGTACTTAAGTACAGTACTTAAGCAAATGTATTTAGTTACTGCACACCTCTGTCCACCAGCTGCTTTTATCATTTGTGCATCGTTTCATCAGACATTTTTCTCTGTACGTGGTGCAGACGTGCCGTCAAACATACTCACTTGTAGGGCGCCTTGTTTCTGACAGCTACGCTGGTGAACAGTGACGACTGAAACCAGCCTCCGATCTGGTCTTTTCCTTCCACATATGCATCTGCCCTGGGATCTGACCCTGGAGGAGAGGTGAAGGAGGACAGGGTGCAGAGGGAGAAAAAGGACAGACATCAAAAAGCCAGTTCTGCATCCAAATAAAGACAAAACAAATGTTTAGCATTTGTGTGACTTTACTGTCTTAAACAGGCACCGACAGCTTTCAGCCTCATCTGTCTCCACTGGGAATTTGAAAAAAAAAAATGGCAAAAACAAGTGCAGCGTTTGGGCCACAGTGTCCTCAAGTCACATGCTCTGTCTAAACCCATATGAAAAAGACAGAGCAAGAGAAGAGGACATCTGATATTGTTAAATTCTTTTAAAGCACATTCAAATGCTTTGGGTTTGTATTTGTTGACTTGAAATGAAACAGCTGTTTGCAGTAATCAGAAGTTCATCTGGCATGTAGCTGATATCTTAATACTGATCTTGGACAACATTTGCCTTGGTCTTAATTAGGACACATCCAAGAACATCTCAAGATAAAAAGGGGAAGTACCACCAGACTGAAACACAACAAGTCTGAGAAAGAAAAACACACAAAGAGGAAACATTGCACTAAACAACAGCGGGCGGACGTGTCGCCACAGTATGTGCCTGGTTAAACAACCTGTAACCTGAGGTTTGCATCGTGGAGCAACCGAGATATGACTCGGGCTCCTTGGAATCTCCTTCCACCTCCACTGGGAATTAAACCACACAACAGACAATGCAAAGTGTGTCCGCTTAAGCAAGTTATTTGTCGTCATTTTCCATGTCTGGATCCTCCTATTTCATTTTTCAGAAACAATACAGTTTAAATCATCTGCCTCAGACCAACGCTGTGTTCACATTACAGCTGAAGTGACACAAAGCTGAGCTTTTTTAAGCTCCAAGTGACTCAGATCATATCTGGGACACTTTCATACGTGTTCTTAGATCTGATCTGATCAGAGTCCATCTGAATTGACAATGATGCCTGTAATGAAAACAGTATAATGTATTTCTCCAAGTCTGTACTGTGGCACAAAGATGCTTAAGTTAAACACTGAAAGCAGTTATACTCCTTACCATCTTCAACACTTTGGTTAACTTTGTTAGCAATCATCACAAAGTACTAAGGCTGGCAGCGATGCCATTATCTTTGCAGCCTTTTGGTCACAAACTAAAGTGTTTGACACATTCAAACTCTGACCTGATGATGGTGCTAGAGGGAAAGTGAAAGGACCAACATCTCCGTGCATTTGCATTTCATGGCAACAACAGATTAAAATTTGGGAGACTTGACAGCTGCTAAATGCAGGAAACAAGCTAAAGCATTTAACTTATCTAAACTATAAACCTGTCTCTTAGACCCCATCCCAACTAGACTGCTCAAAGAAGTTTTACCTTTAATCAGCATGTCCATGTTAGATCAGGTTAACTCATCTCTACTAACAGGCTATGTACCACAGGCTTTTAAACTTGCTGTAGTTAAACCATTACTCAAAAAACCATCCCTTGACTCTGGGATTTTAGCTAATTATAGACCGATATCCAATCTGCCCTTCATATCTAAAATCCTTGAAAAGGTAGTTGCTGAGCAATTACGTGACCACCTGCTCAGGAATAACCTGTATGAAGATTTCCAGTCAGGATTTAGAGCACATCATAGTACATAAACAGCTCTGGTGAAGGTCACTAACGATCTTCTATTAGCTTCAGACAACGGTTTTCTCTCTGTTCTTGTCTTGTTAGATCTCAGTGCTGCTTTTGACACTATAGATAACATTTTATTACACAGACTGGAACATGTCATTGGGATTAAAGGA
>OMLM01008085.1:0-5000 GCA_900302695.1 Helostoma temminkii
CTAGTCTGATTAGTATTCTGCGGAAGCTTCATTTGTGATCTCAATTATAACATGTTTTTTACAGCTTTGCTTCTTGGGTTTGAAACCGACATCTACCATTTTTCTTTTCTTTCTGTGAGATACTTTACGTTCCATGTCCCTCGATGCCTCTCTCCCTCCACTGTGTTTGTGTGAGAGCAGCCTTTCAGCCGGCCCCTTGTTGTCAACTGATTGTGGATAATTACAGCTATTTGACTGCAGCTTTCACAGCCAGTCCTTTCTGGAGGCACTTACAGAGGGAGAACATGCCAAGCAGACGCCCTTAACTGCCTCTGCTGATAACTACAGGCACAACTGCACAGTGACTTTGATAGAATATTAATCATATGTCTGAACAATGCAGCTATGAACATATTCACACTTAAAGCTGCTCTATATGGCTAAATCTATATCTAAATGACAGAATGAAACTATATTAATGTACCGAAGAATTGCAACATTATTAAATCTAACTAAATCAATTAGCACATTCATGCACTTAGCATGAATGTCTTGGTGTTATTTTGAGAGAGTAAAATAATGTACTAGTTGTAATTTGGTGGCAGTCTCAGTGAGAATCCAGTTCCTTCCCAGTCTAATTTTGCAGAGACTGGCCCGTTCTCTCACATATTATGAGTCTAATCCTGGTTTGAAGGAATGTAATTGTTCTTGAGCTGTCATACATTAGCTACATGCCTCTCAGCTCAGTGCTATATCCAGAACAGTAGGAATGAGTCAGACTCTTTATGATGGCAGCTCTCCACATCATTCTCTGTCTCCCTCACTTTCTCTTGCTGCCTGACTGACATTTTTTACTCTTCCCCTTCTTTTTGTCTCATTGTCTTCTGTGTCCTCCCTTCCCCCCATTGTTGTCTGCTGCTTACATAAGCTGTGTTGTGTTCAGTTACAGCAGAGACTTGAGGACTCGTCACAGCCCTCACTCAACAGGATCCCCTCTTCTGTCTGTCTTCTTGTTTCATGGGGAGCCATGACAGCTGCACACTTGACCGCAGGCGAAAGTGGATAATAGCAAGAGAGATCAAAGCAGAAAAAGATAAACACATGCAGTTCTCTCTCCATCCTTGTCCATCTCCTGTCTCTGACTCTCACTTGACATCCGTGAGGTTCATTACTTTCAGAAAAGGCCCAAAAAGTTCAAAGCAACATCTTGTTTTTTTAATGTGTTTTTTATTCTCATATGCATAGAATGATTTATTAGATTCAGACTGTCAGATGTTGTCCCTGTGATAAGAGGAGATTCAGGGTTGGTAGATTCTTGAAGCAAAAAACAGAGGACATATCTGCTATTATTATTGTTGCATTTGCTATTGTATTATTCACTCCCTCTTCAACACTCAACAAACTGAACTAGGTGAATGAATATAGACGTGCCCATGACTAACGATAAGAATATCCATATATACATTTTTTGAATAATAACACAATTTTTGATTTCTCTTCTCTGTTGGTAATCTTCTGCATTCAAACAGCCTATTTATTGATTTAATACAGAGAGCCTAGGAATATGTATTTCTGTGTGCCCTGGAAGTTTTTTCCCTCCTGCTGCTTTATCACCAGTCTCAGTTTGTATTTATGGGCTATGAAATGAGCCAACCAGAGGAAAAGCAGGAGATAGAAGTACAATGAAGACAAAGATGGAATAGTATATGATTATTGAACTGAAACATGCTCCTAGTCTCCTTCAGACACATACTGACAAATGGGCAAGTCCTGCTTTTTGTTTATCTCTCCACTGCAGGTACACGGAACAACCCCTGTGATTTCACATGCAGGCTCACATATGTGATTGTTATGCCCACTCAGTGTTTGCTGGCACCTGACAATAGACATCTTACTGTATGTGCACATCGTACCTATAGTGATGAGATTTCTCTCTATAACACAGGAAGTTAGTAGTAGTAATTTCTAGATGTTTTCCGTCACATTTTATTCCCTGTCCCTGAATATATTTTTGCATGTGTGAAAGGTTGCACAGATGAGAAGCTGCTGCTGCCTCTTCTGATTCACCCCACCCTCCAGGCTATTTGCGTGATTGTGACTCAGCAACATCATTGCATATCATCTAGAAATTATGTTGATTTTTCATGTCTCTTTTTTATTTATGTGAATTCTGCTTTGAAAATACTGCTGGGAACCAGATATACAGCCCACTTCAACACAGAACAGCAGTGAAAAATAACAATCTATGTAAGATCAATACAAGGTTACATGTGATAGGTTGTGTACTGTGTGTATGATGGAACATCTGCTGGATTGTGTATTTCTTTGTGTTTCCCTTTGTGTGATAAGGGGGTGATCAATGTATTCCTCGTAATAATATCCCAAGACAGTTTCCATTTCAGCTCCCACACCAGGTGCCAAAATAAAATAAGATACCGTTTATTTTCCCGTGCAGTTACTGTGGTAATTAATGCAACATAAGCCTCATTTATCAATGTTTTCTTTTCTGTATGCATGAAATGCCAGGATGCTTGACCAAGTGCTTGTTAAATTGTTAATATATCACAAGATAATTGGTGCCCTCTGTGAATGTAAACAGAGCAGAGAACTATCAACCTTTTTGCAGATGCGATGCTTTATAAAACAAAAACAAACAGCTTTTTTTTCTCATCACTGCCAACAATCATGTTGGCAATAATTCACTATGTCTGTGCTTAGGACTCATAACAATGAGGCCTCCATGAGCTGTGGCTTACTGTGCTGCCAAGGCCCTGGTCTCAGGTGTTAGGTGGTCATGCCAGGCAAAAAGCAGCCTGGTCTGTATCAGAGCACATCATCTATCCCCCTCCCTCTATTGTTTCTCCGCTGGGAGATAGAGCTCTCATCACTCACCCCTCTCCATGAGCCCTGGTGATTGGCTTATTATCTGATGTCCTGCACCGAGGAAGAATGGGCCATGCATCACTGCACACATAGCTGCTTCCACACAAACACACCTGTGAACACGGACACTGACAACACAAACACACACCAAGGAAGCTGAAGGGATAACACCTTTTTGTCTCTGTCAGTTGTAATAGTCTGGTGGCACATTACACACACTTGGATGTGAAGCCGGTGCACACGCAGTGCAGAAGAAGATATGAGCATCTCAAAGACACTACTATGCCATAAAAACCTGGCTGTTGTCATAGCTACAGAAGTTACCTTGATGGTAAATACCACATTTACAAAGGACACTGCCGATTTTAAATGTCAGAGTCAAAGTATTAGTTAATGCTAAAGAGCCAGTGAAAACAGGCTGTTGTCTGCAGCTCTGGAGGAGCTTTGCTGAGTCAAAGAAAATAACCACAGTGATGTCATCAGGGCTATACATGCATGTGCTCAAATTACAAATTTATAACAAAATCAGGTGTTACAAACCTGTGATGTAGAACTGGAGAACAGCAAAGTGTGCGTGTAACAAGTGATTTGCTATTGAAAGAAAATTGAAAATTAATTTTGGTCATTTCTTTTAATCTCTATATGCCAGGTCACCAGGTATTAGCAAATTACAATAATAAACCTTTGGACCTTTACGTGTTTGTTATATATTATAGAACAATAAATACAATCATGCATGCTATCATGGAGCATATACTGTGCATACAATAGCTGCATACTGCATGGCTGCACAGGGCTATTTAAAGAACATAGAAAATATAATTCAGCATTACACCACATCAGTGGGTTCATCATGCAGTCAGATGCACAGTGTGCCAGCTGTTACTACTTGTGTCTGTTTATTGAAAGGCATGTTGTATGGAAAGGCTTGCTGGCTATTCATTTGGCTGACGGCTTCAACCTTCTAGGAGTCTTCTGCCCCAGAATTTTGCATAAAATCATTACCAAAGCAGAAAGCAATGAGACAGGTTGTAGGGGCCTGTGTGGTGCATTGCCTGAGCTCTTCATTTGATGCATCTGCAGCAGAGTGTGGCTCTGGCATAATAAACCGCAGTGTGCTGGAATAATCTTTTCATGTTTCAAGCCTGATTTCACTTCAGATACAGTATAAAGTGAGTACAGATATAGACAAAGACAGGCAGAGACAGTGTGGTGGCGTGGTCTCAGTGCATCCAATGAACAGCATCCTACTGTACCTGATATATGTATAAGAGCAAAAGTGATATGGAAAAATGCAGGTGTGTTGTTGCTTAAAGCAGAGAATATATTTTTCCGTCTGAGGTGAATGACTAAAAGCTTCAGCAGTCTCCCACCTTCTTTCTCTGTTATCCTCTTTACACACTCCTTTGATTTTCTGGCCTCTCCGCCAATCGTGTCTCCAAATGCACTCTAATTCTGCAGCCAATTTCATACTATATTTTTGTCAAAGCCTCAGTTTTCCCTTCACTTCTACCCACTCACATGTCAATCCCCCCCTACTTCACACTCATTTAGACCGCCCTCTTTCAGGGAAGTTAATCTCTCTCTTTGCAGCTCCAGGACTCATCATTCCTCTTTTTCTGCTACATTCCTCTATGACCTTCTTCCTGACCTCTTCCAACCTGGCTCTATGTCTTTCTCCTCTGAACTTTATGAGATGCCCTAAGTGCTTAAACAGCATAGAGCTGTACAGCTCTTCTGGGGCATCAGAGAGCCCGAGGGTGTGTGAGTTCCAGTGTCTTTAATGTTTGTGTGTGTTTCAGAAACTGTCAGGGGAGTCATAAGTAGAACCAGTGCTGATTAATGTCTCTTCTTTCCTCCTCTCATGCAGATTGTACTTCCTGGGAGGTGAAAGGCAGCACAATGACAGGAAGTGGGGCAGCAGGAAAAGGGAAGTAAGTCAATGAAGGAATATTTTTAATTTAGAGTTAGGACAGGGACATGAGGGTCTTTTTCATCTTTGTCATGAAAACTGTTGATTAAACTATGGTATGTCCATCTTCATATTTCACAATTTACATCTTGTGCCATTGTCCAGTAACAGTACAAGAAATAGTATGTTGTTATGTAGCACGTACCCCATCTGCAATTGATTCCTT
>OMLM01008085.1:7500-10006 GCA_900302695.1 Helostoma temminkii
AAAGAGAGAGGGTGGTTTCACTGGGTTTTTAACCAGGGTGTCACACTCTTGATTACGATTAGGTCCAGCAGACAGGGCTCCCCTGCTGAACAACAACACCCTCTAAAAAGCAGATAATTGTTGGGCACTCACTGACCCAAATAAATCAACAAGTCTCCGCCTCTCCCACTCTTTATTTCTTCAACACATCTGTGGTCCAGATCAGATCGATGCTGAGAAAATGAAACTCTACAAAACAGAAAAGAGAGTGGGCTCAGGTATGAGGTGCGTCTGTCACATGAAAAACTGAATCTAATATAAGGAGCAAACAACAAGAGGCACCGTTGTGTCATCTGGCATTCCACATGTCATAAAACTAAGACCAGTGCACATGTACACACAAATTGCATGCTAACACACTGTGGGAGATGCATAGCCACAATAATGGTGTTTTTGTGTCTACCCTTCTCCAGTGACAATGCACAAATACATTACAGTATTCTTGTTGCTCCCTACTGGACACATTGCAAGAAACAGGAAAAGGAAAGTAATTATGATCAATATATGCCTTACAGTATATGTGGCTTCTTATGATTAGAAAAAAAGCAGAGAGGAAAGCTGTTCAACATTGGCTCCAGTCTCTTCCCCGAAGTGATGATATTCATAAATACAATTCAGTACTAGATGCAATAGATGCAGTGCACAGCTGGGTAAGCAGTAATGTGTCGCAATCTCACTTCTGAGTTATATGTATATATATTCTATAGCTAATAGAAATGTTATATTTATATTTATATTTGTTCATATATTAAATGACTTCTCACCCGATGGTGGATCTAGATGAAAGGTTAATGTTAACAAATTACTCCTCAATCCAATATTTTAACACGAAACTGTGTCACATTCTCAGCACCATTAACTGTGTTGCAGTCAAATCATAAAAAGACAACATATTGTTATAAAATGCTTGGTCAAATACCATGATTTTGTTTATAAGCTATTATTCGGGAGCAACTATGAGATGGAATATTGCATGAGCAACTGTGCCAGGTGCAGTGTTATTGGCCCTGAATATAAATTGTTGCTTCACAGGGAGAATGCCTTCTACCTTCTGTTTATTCACACCACATTTTGATAACAATATTATATCACCGGGTGATGGTGAGAGGTAGGCAATCAGCCACAACCCCGCCACCAATCCGCCAGTACTCTGTGTTTTTGGTATCAGTGCATTATTACAAATTTCAAGCTTGTGAATTAAAATATAAAATGAGAGTCAGACACAAGGTTTATTTTCCTTTTGCTCGATATGTGTTGTACAGATGCAATCCAGACACACATCAGACAGATCTTTGCTGATCTCCTTTCTGCAGTGGCCTCAAGTGTTGTCTAGATTTTATAATCAAGTTTTAATTATCTCATAAAAGGCCTCAGTGGGTCTTCTAGCTGACTTCATTTTCAAGCTGCAGTTTCCTTCTGCTAGTATGAAGTCCCTGATGTCCCTGCTGGACTCCTGACCATTACAGTTGACACGATGATTAAGAAGCAGCCAAGCCTTTCTGTTTCTGTCTGAAACTAACCGAGTTCCAAAATCTCTTGCAAAATGACCTTAAAGGAACAAAGTAACCTCACACACTGTTAACTAAATATTTTTTCTAACGGCTGTGTGGACCACAAGGCAGCAGCAAAAGATTAGATTAAAACATAGCCATCCGATATTCAAAAAGTAGAAACTACTTTCAGAAAGAAGATAGTTTACAAAAGGAAAACCAGAACATATCTGAACTATAAGATTATGTGGTTATGTTTAAAAAACCTTTGTTCCACTATGTAGCTGTGTGGTTGGTAGAGCCTGGTGACCACACACAGGGACCTGGGCACACTGTGCATGCTGGGAATCTGTCTCCCTGTAGACTCTGCTCACGGCAAACATTAATGAGGTTTGATGTCCTGGGAGCCCAGTGGTCTCTGGGTCAAAGAGTAAAGACAGGTGGCGAACTGAGTATTTGGGCCAAGCAAGGCCCAGTTTAGCCCTGTGTGAGGGGGAAACAGATGTAAATGAGCTTTTAAGCTGTATCTAGTGAAATGGCATTCTCTGGAGCTACCTCGTTTATCCCCTTCATCTTCTCCTAAGCTGGGGATTCAGAGGCTTGAGCCTGAGTTTTTGGAAGGGAGGGAATCATTTTGAGATGGTGACCCAGATGTCCTGATCTTCTGTCCATCATGCCTCTGTTTCAAGGCCTGAAATACTCTCATCTTTCAACAGCTATGCCCCTCACTGTCTGGTCCCCCTTCAGGAATTTCAGAGCCCTGTAGTCTGCAGTGGCATGATAAGGAGAACATCACTTCCCTGTTAGGCTGCAAGCTCTTCTCTCTTCTCATGGTAGGAAAATAACATCAGGTATGGATTGCTGATTTATTTGAAAAGATATTTAGCATCTGTAATTACACTGTCACACCTGATAGTGTGGGCTTTCTCAATGTGAAGCTAGTGGCTGTTGGATTACAGTTGCCATGGTTTCTTCAG
>OMLM01008086.1:9363-19842 GCA_900302695.1 Helostoma temminkii
ACCAAACGTTTTGCTTTATATAAGTCTGAAGATTTGCTAAACTTAATGCTTCCTATCTCTGTCTCTACAAAAACAAGTGGTTTTGATGGACCCACAACCGGTCGAGGCAAATGGCCACGCACATTGAGCATGTTTCTGCTGGAGGTTTTTCTCCCCACTGTTGCCTAGTGATTGTTGAAGGGGGGTTTGTTGGGTTTTCTTTATTATTTAATTGTATTGTAAGGTGCTTTGACTTGACTTTTGTTGTAAATTGGCACTAAATAAATAAACTTGAATTTCAAGTGCTTAATAAACACACATAAGTCTGGAGATTAATACAACTAACAACACAGAGAACTTTCTCATAACATTAACAAAAGCAGTTACTTTAAACCAAACCAAATTTTTGGTTTGGTTTGGTTTTTACTAAACTCAACTAGTTTATTTTGTGCCTAAACCTAACACAATGCCATTAGAGTTCACCGTAAGCAATGGCGGTTACAATATCAGCAGAGATAACTGCTGCATATTGGGAGACTCTTTTTGCAAACACTGGCTTGTTAGAGATGCCAGGGGCAATCTGACTATCCAGAGAGACTGACTATCCACACAGGGTTAGTACTCTAATTGCTGCTGGCGGTTCATCTGCTAAATACTTAAAGGGGGTGCATACTGTGCCATATATAAGTATAACTTACATACAGATAATAAAGTGAAATGTTGAAATGGTTGCCCGTGCAACCTGCAGTTCAACTGATAAGTGGCAGATTCGTTTGGTTTGCATTAAATAGCATGTGTATCAAGAAGGGACCATGGGTGGCTTTGTAAAGGACAGGCAATAGTTGATCTTGACAGTTAACAGTGTTTGAAGTGTAGACTGTTAAGTTAGTGTCAGGTCAGTTCTCACATTAATAACATTCTTGTGAGAACACAGTGTCAGACCTCATGCCTGGCCTGATCTGTGCAGCACATAAATCTGAGAGAAAATATTAATGTTGCATGAACCAAAACGTTGGAACCAAGAATTCACATATGCAAACACACATGCATAATAAATGCTCACGCAAACATGTAGAGAGTGGGAGCAGCAGTCTGTGTTTGTCCTTTAGCTCTCAGTGTGAGTGAGATCAATGACTGTTAAACACAAGAGAAGACTGTGCAGTCTCCTGTGTCGCTGTTGGTGTGTGTGTTACAATAACTGTGTTTCATTGCTGGCTTTAGAGGGTTTTTTTATTTACTTGCTGTGAAATAAATGTGAAATGTTCAAAGGTTACTATCTCTGTAACATTAATCAATCCACCTAAAACTGACCTCAGAACTGAAGCAATGCCTTTCTGACATGTGAAGATGTTGCTCAAAAGAGCTGTTGATTATTCACCACAATGTGTGGGACATAAATCACACAGTAATTAAGGTGTGATTTATGTCAGAACATGGAAACTGCTGTCATTTCCATGTACAACTTACTAAAATCATGATTCTACAAAGAAGTTAATGTTTTTCATTGCACCCTTCTCTTGCTCCCAAGAGTCCCAGGCTCCAAGCCAGCTAAAAATACAACCTGCATGTGTGTACTTGTGTGGGTGCGCGCTTCAAAAGAAGCAGCATACGGACAGCAGACTGTGAGTCTTCCATGCAGCACCTAGGTATATACTGGCACATATGGAAAGGAGTGTACAAACACACAGCAGTGACTGCCATCTGTGCAGAGCTCCTCATCGTGGCGACATCCGCCTACACCCGCAGTGAAGATATAAAACAAACAAACAGTGAGACAATGCATCTCATCGCTTTTGGCATCAGAAACTGCTACAGTACAAGTGTCAAGGCCCTGATGACAGTAGAGCACTTTTACACATATTGGAGACATCATAAAGAGGTGATGGGCAACATCAAGTTCTCAGAGGACAAACACACTCTCTTCCTCTGTCACACCTGCACATGGTGCGAGGCTCAGAGTCTGGAGAAAGGAGGCTGATGTTGCTCTGTTAACACTGACCAGATGAGGTCATTCTTCCTGGATGCATACACAGCACACCCAGTCACATACATGAACATATTTTAAATAATGTATCATATGTATTACCCAAAACTAGGTACACTTTTTCTAGACACAGGAGGACCAGAAGTAGCCTATTTTTTCATCACAACAGTATGAGTACAACAGTCATTCTATATCCTCCAGCATATCCATAAATATGTTAGCAGATGCTTTTAATAAGTTGTGGCATTCTTGCCCAAAATTCTTAGTCCCAGTAACAACAAATCCCACATTTAGGCTGAGTCAGTATTTCCCTGTATTAAGAAATTGATTATAAATATAGTTCTACTGTACTTTGCCAGCAGAAATGTAGATACTGAAAACATTGTGATTACACTTCTTCACTTGTATTATATACAGACATAGTAATAAACTAGAGGTCAGCTCCTTCCAAAGAATCACAAGATAAATCTGAGTAAAGGCAAATTCATACTTTCCGAATGTAAACTGTGGAAGCCATGATGTGAATTTTATCAACCCCCAAGTCTGTGAGCATTGGAACAGACCCTGTATGAGTGTCTGTGTGCCAACCAAGCATCTGTGGCTAGGAAATCTGTCCACAGTGCCAGTGCTCCGAGTGAGAATGTATTAAAAAAGTAAACTACTTTTAGCACTCTTTCGTATTGCTCAGTGAAACACATTTTAAAAAAGCGCTTCTTGATGTGGTTTAATGTAAATAAAGTAGGAAAGAGTATAAAGGAATGTGGTGTGTGCATCATTCCCATCCATCACAAGGCAAAAAATAACAGTTTTAAGGATCTTTATGGATTGTTGAGAATTGTCTGATCATTGCTTTTCTAATAAATTAATTATTCTTTGATGAAAAGAAAACCCACAAACATTTCAAACATGAGACACAGGTCCTCGAATACAACCCCAATTCCAAAAAAGTTAAAAATTTAGTCGAGTAAAAAAGCGTTTGATTAAAACACCTCTACTCTTCACCACACAAGCTGGAAGACAGCTTATGTTAACTTCAGAAACATGTCAGCAGCTGGTATATATATTAACTACAGTCATTAATCATGTATTAATATACAAAATGAATGAGCTGTTTTAGCAATACAAAACATTTTATACTTTATACAGCCATATATTTATTGTGATTCCTCTGATCATAATAAATGTATTGAAAAACTGTTGTGACCCATGTACTTCATGTGATGGTAAATATGTGTATTTTGTACACAGCATTACCAAATATGAGTAATATCATTATTTTCTCTCATTGTTGCTTACATTGTATTTGGGGGCTGAAGTTTAATATTATTTAGAGATACAGAGAGTCACAAGGAGTAGACGTGGCTATAAAGATGAGGGGAAGAAAAGAGGAATCAAGCAGTGAGAGGAAGGTTTGATTTGTAGTGGAAGGGGTGCAGCAGACTGAGCTGATGAGACTTCCAGATGTACAGTATGCCGTCTTCTTGCTGCCCTCACGCTCTCTTTGTCTCTCATTTAGAGGTTCCATCAAAGAAAATGTAACACCCAGCAAATGAAGAACCATATTACTGATAGAGTGCATAAAGAAAGTTTTGGGGGAAAAAAATTAAGCAGCTCTGCAATGTATTGCTAATGATTACTAGCTTCAAACTGCAAATGCCCATTTAACTTGCATGTCTATTTTCCTATGAATTTACAATATGTGATGTTACAGTATGTGGTCTTCTGATTTTAAAACTTCAGCTTACTCATTTTGCATATGGATGGAAACCTGCTCTTTGTTCTTCAGCCCTTGAACAGTGTGTGAGTGGTGATTACATTTTACACTAAACAGTGCCAAGTCTCCATGGACTGAAGTTACTGAAATCACCAGCTCCTTGACTAACAATATTTCCTTAGCAGGAGTAAGGAAACCAACAAGTCATCGAAACTAAATGCCTATGAAAGTTCCTTGCTCCTACCCCCACACACAACACATAGCAGCAACCCCATGGCAGTTACGGGTTATGGTAGTGATATTTTCACCTATACACCAGAGAGATATGGTATCTAATCTGATAGTTAAGTTAAGTTATACTGTATATATATAAACTATAAAATTAAATGCAATTTTGTGTTTTACTTCCATAGTGAATTAACTGCATAATTTATATGGCCATGAGATATGCTCTATATACAGCAGGCACTACAATATCTTGCTTCTAGACTGTTCTGTTTTAAAGGAGAACAGTGGAAACCACTGGAACATCAAATTTCAGCTGATTGTTTTAGGTTGTGCTAAATAAATTTGAGGTAATTTTCCTTAATCATTTCCTCAACTGTGCAGCAAACAGTATTGCGGCAGCAAACCAGCCCCAGGGCAAGGTGCTACAACCATCTTGTTTAATAGTTGGTATAAGTATTCTTAGGGTTCAATGCTTCACCCTTACTCATCCAAACATACCTCTGTTGATTGTGGCCAAACAACTGAATCTTTGGCTCATCTGACCATAAAACTGACATCCAAGAAGCTTTTTTTTTTTTTTTCCTGTGTGGTCAGCTGCTAACTTTAGTTATGTCAGTTTCCTCTTATCTAAACAGGGCCAGTTTGGTTCTTTTTCCCTATTTTGGTATAGAAGTTACACCTCTCATGTAATGTATTTATTTACAAAACTTTGAACTGTGGATGCCAGAATATGCTGTTGTTTAGAAATGACTCAAAGAGAAATTTCTGACTTTGAAAATCTACCATCTTTCTCAGATTTATATTGAGATAAATGTACTTTCCCCTTTGTCCTGTGTGTTGATCGATCCAATCAGTGCTGTCAAACAAACCCTTTTCATGTTAGCACAGAGAAGCTGCCAGCTGTAGGCAATTAAGATCACTACCAGGAAGTCAAGAGGTCTTGGGCTTGGCTTAGATTATTAAGTCAGAACAACAAACTTTATAATCGAAAAGGGTGTATGTATATTTTGTGTGTGTGTAATTTTAACCCTGTGTTGATTTAAGAAAAGCAAACATGAATTGTATCTTATGTACCAAATTAGGTTTGGTTCTACAATCATTATGAGTCAGTAAGTGAACAGTCTAATATTGCCAAAGACATTAATCTCCATCATGGGTATGTGTACAGTTTCCAACTGTCTGTTGAGTTCTGGTTGATCCTTTATCCTGTTAAATCAGTGTCATGTCTAATGGCGTCTGAAATACATAAACTCAGTGAAAGCTGTAGCTTAACTTAGTTTAAGTTGAATTTTAAAGCTGCAACTAAAGTTTTCTATTTCAGTTCAGATTATTTTGCTGTATAGCCTGTAACCCTGCCACCTATGGAATCTTAGAAAAACTGTGAGAGTTCTCATTTGAAATGAACAGTGGCACTGCAGCCACACACCAGACAGACGGCAGTGCAACCTAAGCTAAGCTGCTATCATAACTGTCATCTCTTCATCAAAACTAACGTGACAAATTACACACATCCTCTACAAACAATGTTAGACATTATTTGAAGGTTGAAGTATTGAACCCTTCAAATAATATACCAACTATTAAACAAGATGGTTGTAGCATTGTGCCTTTTGGCTTGATGCCACAATGCTGTTTGCAACATGCAGTTTTATGGTCAGATGAGCCAAAGAGTTGTTTAGCCACCATCACCTGAGGTATGTTTAGAAGAATAAGGGTGAAGTATTGAACACCAATAATATCAACTATTAAAAAAGATGGTTGTAGCATCATTTGCCGTTTGCTGCATGATTTATACATAGTATATAGTATATATCACTACTCTACTCTACAGCTGCAAACTACACTAACTCTCAACATTGTCATTTCACATCATATCTAAACTACATGTTGGGAGAATCAGGTCCAGACATCATACAGAGCTGTGCTTCTGTAGAGAGAGCGGTATCATGCTGATTTCAGATAGGGACGGGGTGAATGCATGCAGGAGGAAAAATTGTCATACACACTGAAGAACAGGTCGGAGATTACCCAGACTTTGTATCAAGGGACTCACAGGATAACGTTATGGTAACCACTGGACCATCTCACATGCAGTTCACTGGTGTAATATCTACATATGTTCAGGGCATTGCAGCATAAGCATTGCTGCTTATGTCCAAAAACTACAAACTACCTTGCACATTGTCCCAGATGTTATGTTAACATTATATTATATTACTGGATTATCAAGGTGATTATAAAAATACAAGTGCAACAGTTGTTCTATAGGTAGATGCTAGTGCTGGTGTGTTAATTATTCCTGCTGGGGTTTCTAACATCACAGCTTCTAAATGGAGAAACACCTCAACGTTATCAGATTCAAAAAATAAACTATAACTAACTACTAACTAATGATTGTGGATTCATGCAACTGGGAATAGATTTACTAAAGTTTTGCAGACTTTATGTTACCCGCAAAAAATGGCACTGTGCCAAAAGTGCCACTGATGTGTGCATTTTTTAAATGAACAACATACCATACATGATGGATTTTGCACATTTGCCTTAATAACCTGTTGTGCACAAAATGCAGACAGAGGAAAATACATACACTGAGCTCACATACAATATGCTTTATCAAGCCTGAAAACAATAGTGATGGCTGTGGTTGCATTTGTATTTAAAACATTTGAAAAGCAGGTGCACCTGCTTGCACAGATGGCTGCTGTTATTCAAGCCAGGAGGAGGCATAGCAGAAATAAAAGAATGTGTTGAGAATGAATGTTTGACAAAAGAACAAAACGATACAAATAATACTCACCTTCCTCTCTCCATAGAACTAGGCAGAAGAGAGAGGAAGGTGAGTACAGGAAGAGACACCAGGAACAGTTTCACAGATTAAGACTGATGTTTAAGCCAGCTGGCTTTTCAAAAGAGTGAGGCGGCCGATGCCCAAAATCTGACAGTTTGAAGGGAGGCCCATTATTAAGGTAGGAGCTGAACAGTGGTGAATATAGACAAGATGGCTGACTGGACCAAGCAGACAACAGGGCAGTGCCTTGTAATGGTGTCCTCCATGTGGTTATAGAGAAGTAAGCAGACTTGACAGTTGCACAAGCAGAATACCATCAACACAGCTCAGAACAGGGTAGATAAACACAGTATTCTGCAACCACACAAGAATCCACAATCCAATATCCAGTATCAAAATCCTCTTCCAAATATCCAATCTTGTAACAGTAATACAAAAAAAATCACTGTAAAATCACAGCATGGATTTGTAGTGCTGAACTGGCCTGACTGCAGTCCAGACCAATTGAAAGTATTTTGAGTATGCTGAAATGCAAAATATGACAAGAAAGACCCAGTTGTGTGGAGAAATTAGAATACGTTATCAGGTAAAATGGGACAACATTCCTCTCTCAAAACTCCAACAACTCCAACATACTGTTCACTGTAGTAAACATGGCACCCTCCCAACTTTTTTGAGATGTGTTGCTGCCATCAGTTTCAAAATGACTGAATTTATTTTGTTACATTTTCTAAGTTTGAACATTTGATATGTTGTTTGATATGTTGTGAATGCAAACATAGGTTTGTATAGTTTACACAGTGTCCCAATTTTTTTGGAATTGGGGTTGTCTCTGCACAGTTGTAACTGTTTGTATGAATGATATCAGAACATATTTGTGTTTGCAATTTCAGTTTTTTATACAGTCCTATAAACATTCTTCAATGCCATGAATTTGGCAGTCAGCTTAATCTTTCATTCAGACCGATATTTTATCTGTAAATTAGGTTTGGAAGTTCAGACAAGAGGGGAAAGAAAACTAAGCAATTTTTGCAGTGCTGAGGGAACACAATATTACTTATGTAAAATAATACGCATTTTGTGACACTTAAGGCCAATGGTCTCATAAATATTTATGAATATGAACAGAGTTATAAATCCATAAAATAAATGGCTAGCAGGATTTTGTTTGCATGCAAGGCTTTATTAAAAATTGAATAAATTCTATTAGAACAGTAGCTCAAAATGGCCCCAGAGATCACATGCAATTGTCTCTGGGAAAGTTGAGTGTTGCAGTGATAATGAGATACCACACACACACGCAACCTGCTGGATCGTGATATAATCCTGCACGTCTATCTCCAGATCACTGTCCAGTTATACTGCCTAAGTCAAAATGCAGTCCAACCACTCTCTTTAAGCTCAAGTCAAAGTCTCCCCCTAGGTGATGATCCACTCCTACAACTTCTTTCAAATACATGCTGCCCATACTTGTCCTTCAAAACGAATTACTGTTAATATATTAAAAGTCTACAATCTATTTATAAATACCAGGAAATGGGATAAACTACTCACTCACTCACTTGTTACTGTTCTTAGCTTTGTGAGTGGCTACACTAGAGTGAGTGGCTACACTAGAGTGGGTGGCTACACTAGAGTGGGTGGCTACACTAGAGTGGGTGGTAGAGGTAGGGTTGAGAGAACCTTTTGCTTCCTATTTGTAATTAAAATGAAAAGATATTTAAAGCCTATCTGTGCATGCAATATTACAAAGAAAAAAAAGCACAAGCTGCAATGTCTTAAGTTAAAACATGAAAAAAATCCATTAGGGGGTTGATTAATAACTTTAGAAAACTCAACAATCCCCATCTTAAACACTGGCTTCTCATATGATGCCTTACTGTGGCTGTGCCAGTGACCGTCTGACATCCGGAGTCTGACCCACTCTGCTCGCTGTGACTCTGCGAGGTCTGGTACATGTTGAGTGGATGCTCACTGACGGAGGCCTGGACGCCAGTGTAGTCCTGTGGTGGCGCTGGGTGCTGGTGTGGATGTGGATGTGGGTGGGAGTGTGGATGTGAATGGGGGTGTGAAGCCGTGAACTCAGTCGGAATTGTATTCTGGGAAGGGGGGGCAAACTGGGCTGATGGGTAAGCCTGGGCCATAGATGGGTCAGGGGGTGCCGGTGTTTCCTGGTTACCCTGTATGGACAAAGAGATTCACATTTTATTTATTGGGCCATTTCAACATTCCATCATTACAGATCTTTCTGACTTCCTTCCTTGTGTTACTGAGCTGCAACATGTTATGCTGCTATGCTGGAGAACTGGGGAGACTGCAAAGAACTACTATGATGTGTGAGTGTTTGGAGGAATGCAGCAAAGGAAGCTGGTCAGTTATTTTGGTGAAATAGCCCACCAGGTCTTGTGTTATTACACTTAACCAGACCCCAATTTTTACTTAATCCAGTAAAGTCTTCCTTCTTGAGAGCTGCATGTCAACAGGCCAATAGTTCTCCTACAGCTTCTCATCACAGCAGGAAACTAAATGTAATCATAATCCTTTATGCTCATGTTGGACTTGATGCGCATCAACTGTGTTTGAGTTCAAATCGTGACTTAAATGTGCAAAACTAGCAAAAGCACATGATGGTTAATCTACCAGTAAAACAATATACCGAAATCCTACGTCCGTATTATGTTGGATCATCTTTAGGCTTTTTTATGTTCAGTGTGAATAAAGTGTGAACAAAAGGCATCCTAAATAAGGAACCACCTTTTCACCAACACTGTACAGCTGGGTTTCAGTATTAAAAGGGTTTTTATTGACAGGTCTGTCATCAAACACTGTCTCCACACAATACATTTGCATATTCTCGTGTGGACAGGGTCAATAAAATGACAATACATTTATCCAAAGACAAATTCCATGTTCAGACTATGTATGTCTTGAGCAGTGGTCTGGTCTAGTAGTATGCTCCAGTTTGACCACATTCTTTAGAAAAATGGTGAGGTGTCTACAGATGACCTCTTCCTCTGCAAAGCAAAAATAAGTAGAGCTCATTTACCAGCAGCACTTCCTTATACATAGAATGTGCCATGATTGTTGACAACTGTTCCTGCTACAGCTGTTTACCTAACTCGCATCTTGAGTAATGTGGAACAGGAACGCACGGGCATCATATGAAACATGAGTGAACCAACAGCAATGAAAGAAAAGCTGCTACGTTGTCCAGGCTGACCAAACACTTGCAATGTTATCTGAAGCAAAAGGTCTTACAAAACTGGATACTTAATCTTGACTTCAGAAAATCTTATTAACGCGGCTGCCCACACATTAACCCCTCACAACCTTCACATACATTTAAATGCACAGACATTGCACATTAGATGGAAAAGTATTGGTGATTTAGCGTGTCTGTATTATAGAATATGGAGTTATTAAGATAAAAATAATTCATGGGCTAAAGGAAAGAATTTACACATGCACACTATAGACATCTGGGAAATTAATCCAGTGCGACATTCCTGTAATCCCATATTTATAGTATTGGGATGTAATCTAAATTTAACAGCCAACACCAAAGATGATTTCTATGTACCACAGACAAAACATATAAAATACCTCAGCAGTGACGTTTTAGCCTAAGACAAACATTTTGAAAAGAGCCTGAATGAGAATTGGAAGTTTGGTTTGAGTTGACTATGGCCATGGTTCACAAAAAATAGTGAAAACATTTCAGTAAAGAAAGTGACTATGCCCCCCAAAAATTTTGAGTGTGGTGTGTAAGTATGCGCATGTGAG
>OMLM01008088.1:0-24659 GCA_900302695.1 Helostoma temminkii
GGGGGGGTTGAATATAATTTCACAGTATTTTATATCGCATTTCTATACTGCAATTTCTTGGTG
The DNA here is from genome assembly GCA_900302695.1 of Helostoma temminkii. Lineage (NCBI taxonomy): Eukaryota > Metazoa > Chordata > Actinopteri > Anabantiformes > Helostomatidae > Helostoma > Helostoma temminkii. The sequence goes on from OMLM01008088.1 coordinate 64, forward strand.
ATTATTGCCGTAAGTCCCATTCTGACAGGATTTATTTATCAGATAGTCACTTTAATATTGGTTAATGCTTGTGAAAAATAAAAAATCTGATGACTCCCAGACAATTTCTGAAACATATTTTAAGCAGATTTTTGTTGTTTATCACAGTTGCCATTAATGAATAAACCTATATGCAATATGTGTTTTATGTATTTGTATGTGTGACTGAGTTATAACTGTTTCATTTCACACAGCATCTGCTTCATGCCTCTCCTTTTGCACATCCATTGTGTTCCCTTTGGGAGTATTTTTGGCTTATTTCCTGCTAAATGTCCATTTGTATTACAGACCTTGAAATTTCATCATGATTCAATGCCACCCAGAACCATGATTTAAATTACAAAGGATAACTGAATATTTTATTCCTCATCTCCTCCAGCAATGCTAATCTAATCGGAATGGGACTATATATACAGTGCGTCAATACTGTATTAAAATAATATTGGCCAGGAAGCAGTTTACAATTAATTGGATAATTGTCAGAAAACATTAGGTACAGAGTAACTGGTAATGAGGTTAGGCATCAGTTTCTACCCTGTTTTAGCGATTTGGAATAAGTCAGACTTTCCAAATCCCAAATGACCTGTTTGTAATTTTGTATTTTATGTTGTGAATTTTCTTTTACTTTCTGCTAGCGGTTCAACATACTGAAGTAGCCCCTGATGAGTCTGGATATAATTTTTGGCCCTGTCTCAAGCTTGTAAGCTTCTGGGACCAGAGGTGTACCAGGATATGCCTGCCCTGCACAAGTCTGTCCTCTTCACACAGCTGCTGTTTATTTGGTTAAAGTAAGCTTTGAGGAGCCAGTCTGGCTCTGCAGCTCTGCCAGAGTCTCTGTACTTCAGCCATGTCGGGCTGCTTTGTGGCCCAAGATGCTGTATTTACAGTGAAAAGGAAACTAAATGCTTGACCACAAGATTGAAGGGGTCAGGGTAATTCCCTTCTTTGTTGTCCTTTAGAATTATATCTAAGGGTGTTTTGACAGGGAGGACACTGTTGATATTGGTAATGGTGTTCAGAGCTACCTGTCCATAAAAGAGAGCTTACAGGATCAAGGATGTGCTGCTGGTAATCGTGTGTCTGTGTGATAGAGTGAGACCAGCTGTGTCTTCAGTTTGCTTTTCTGTCAATCATTAACATCAGAGAGAATGTCTAGTATAAACTTGGTCTTCCTCCACATCAGCACAGTCACAATCTCACATCCTTGTGACACCAAAAAGAGGCTTTAACAGATGTGCAGATTCTGTGGTTGTGAATAGAAAACAAGTTTTGTTAATTTTTACTTCCCACAACTGGATTAGCTTTTTAAGTTTGATTTTTTTTTTTTTTTAAATGCTTAATTTTTGTCTTTTTTTTTATTAAACTGATCTGGGGTCTAGACATCTCACCTTTCTGTAAATCAAAGTTGTTATTATATACCCTATATATATATACACCACATTTGCATATGTCTTCTTTGGTAGACAGTGTTCAACTTCCTCAGACCACTTCACTTTTACTGTTTGCCTTGTAGCTTAAATTTAAAGGGACAAAATTGCAGTTCTTATCCATCAGTCTAAACCCACTAACCCATTATGGCAATGTGGGGAAACAATTTGTGCACATATTAAATATCCACAACTGAAAACTCTCATTAATAAACTATACACTCTAAATTGTAGCCATGTGCACTTCTCTGGAGTGTACCTGTTGCATATTGAAATAACTGTGTATTGTCTAGAAAGGTACTCACCAGGATATATAAAGTCCCTCAGTGCACACAAGCCAAAGGGCTCTTTGTAGGACTCTGTGTAAGATATTGTCTTGAACAAGGGTTTAAGACAATATCTTAGGTTTTGAGTGTTCTCACCAGGACTCTTGTTAGTGTTGGTTGGTGTGTCAAACTGGGTAACTGGGCAAAAAGTGTCAAGCATGTTATCAAAACCCAACAATAAGTCTACAGAGCTTCAGAGTCCTCTGCAGAAATGGGAAAACCTCCTGGAAGGACAACTGTGTCAGCAGCACTTAATGGTAGAGTGACTAAACAGAAGCTACATCCCCATAGTTTGCCAAACAGCATTTATAGGACTTCAGGTGCATGAGGAAAAAATGCACCTGAAAAATTCTGCAGTCTTTTGAAACAAAAATGACATGACAATGGGGTGACAGATGGGTGTGAGTGTGAGTCTGACAGGCCCTATCTTACTAAAAGGAAAAAAAAATCTGTGTCCTTACTATCCAAATCTGATCTTGACAACACAGGTTTATAGAACTGTGACTGGAAAGGGTTACTAAAAAGTTTGAAGAAAAAATGCATATGGAGTGAAGAGGTCTATTCTGAGAGACAACTGTACATAAAATGTATTCTATGTTAGTGAGGACTGTTGGTGCCCTGAATAACATAAAACATTCACCTGCAGTGCTCATGCAATCTTATACACATAATCTAATACACATTGATCACACAGAACAGCGGTTGGCTCAGGTTGGTGATTTTCTTAAGAAGCATTTGGCAAAGTGAGACAGTGTCAATGAGCAGGCAGAGATGTTTTACTAGTTCAGCAGTTTAACAGTTCAACCTGAACCACAAAACATGAGAAACTGTGTTTGGGGAAGAAACCTTTTTAGGCTATGCTAGATGTTAGGGTGGGGCTGGTGCAGATGCATGGTCTTATAGCTCACAGCCATAATATGATTCTTTTGGCATTATTTAAAGTTTCTGTTTAAAAACAATTTTGCATGGCCATACATTGACAGTACTGCGGTGTAAAACATGTTTAGGAGTTTTTAGTCACTACTTGGAAAGATAGTTTCACAGTGATTTTCATCCAGGGTTAGTCTTCTTAGATGACATTGCTGTGATGACATCATCTTGACCAGTCATTGTTGATTGTATGATGTCAATCTGAAGCGGTAATAACGGGAGGTTCCTACAGTTGTTATGGGCCTCCGGCAGACTTTGCTTGTGGTTATCTTTAGGGTTGGTCACACAAGCCCCATCTTGCACTTTATTTATTCTAGTTTCATGTCCTCTCAGGGCTGACTCATCATGTCTTCCACACAGCTGGTATTGGGTAGTTTTCAGGTCATAATATTATTGCCGTAATAATATTTTTGTAAATTTGGTAAATCTGCCTTTATAATGGCTTGTATATGCATGAAGATATAGCTGTTGAGCCAGCTGAGCCAATAGTTAACACTCTATTATCTTAATTGACATAAGCTTTTCTTCAGATTACCCACATTTATTAAACATACCTTCTGGTAAAATCCAGATCAGTGGCCATATTTAGTAAGTGTCTTGGAGTAGGAAATCACTACTAAGTGGCCAAAAATTCTTAAAGTGATGGAATTTTACTTTATTCCTAACTTCTCCACTGAAATGTAGGAGGTATCCTAACTTGTTAAAAGTTGCCAGGAGATGGCTTTCAAATAACAAGATGTAAGCAAAGTTTGTAGAAACAGTGATATATTAAACACTTAAACTTAAAAAATAGCCTACTGTTTGGACAAAAATAAAGATTTTTGCTGATGTTTTTTGCAGTTGTTCAATTTCTGGGTGTCCAAAAGCCACAATAATACAGAATCTTTAGTTTCTCTATCATGCAGTGAGAAACACTACACTACGTCACTATTTGTATTATTTGGATCTGAGTATTATTAAACAGTGACGTCACATGCTTTCCTACAAGCAGTCCTACTCTTTGCTGAAAGTAAGAGTAGGCTTCATAAATAACTTTTATGTCCTACACTGAGGTAGGAGTATTTTTAGTGCTAAGTTCACTTTTAGCGTGGTTCCTAGGGAAGATTCTGAGATTCTTGGGAAATGGGGCCCAGGTCTTTACAGCTAACCTCCAATTTGGATACTTTAAACTTTTGTAAATGAGATTGTGATTAAGAATTTAAATTGAGCAGATTTGCAACAACCCGAATTATTGAAAATATTCATCATAACATGAAATAGCTTTTACTAAATGTGTTTTAATCACTGATTTCAAATGCAAATAGAAGTCGTTTTGAGAGCTAGTCAGATTTCCCATCTTTCTGTGTTTTAACATTTATTTAAAAAGCTTTTGAGCTCCTTTACTTTACCTGTTCTTGTTAAAAATACCCATTGACTAGACCTGCGATGTGAGTCCATAGGGGGCAACTGGAGCCACATTTGAAGTCATAAAATCCTATGTTGCAGGGACCAGGCATCTTATTCTGTTGCTATGGACTGATCCCTATGGAAGTATCAAAGTAAAACAACAAGCATTAGCAATACCCTAGTTTTGTTAGCAGTTGTGGATTGATTGTAAGTCATTGGCAATAGCAAAAATGTTCCCAGATACTCACCACCAGAGTCTCGACTCTCAACTCTCTCTCTCAATATGTGTTCAAAGGTAGGCATTGTCAGTTTGAAGTCTGAGTGAGGATCAGCCCGCCAGTGTCATGCCTCGCCTTTTCTTTTTCTCCCTCACTGCCTCCCTAGCTCTCCCTCTCATAGACACTCTATGCTGCTCACACTGAGCGGGAGAGGATTGGAACATTGAGTACCTTCAGCACATTTTTCACATTCCCCTTTGAGGGTCTCAACTATAGCCCCCACTACACACTCTCTACAATGCATATACACAAGCCCCTGATGTTTCTCACTACTGTAATGGTATTGTGTTTTGTCTGTACCAGTGGTTGTGGACTGTATCAGACAGTGGCAGAGAAGAGCGTGTCAAAGCTTTGTGTGTGTTAGTGGTTCTGGTAATGTATGCTTTCTGTCACTGTGCTAACCTGCACCTTTCTCTGTTTCCTTTCTTTCTCCAGCAGCAGTGTGTGTGGTGAGCAGCAGCGGCAAAGATGACGGAGTATAAGCTAGTGGTGGTGGGAGCTGGAGGCGTGGGCAAGAGTGCACTTACCATCCAGCTCATCCAGAACCACTTTGTGGATGAATATGACCCTACCATAGAGGTACAGCTCTCTTCTACATGTTCTGCACACACATATGTTGAGCATTGTGTGTGTGTGTGTTTTTCCCTCCTCTCTGAGTCATAGTGTAGTGGAACATTACATTTATGCCTGCGTTGTGCAACCATTCACTTACATGTGTCATACAAAGCCCAAGCTCACAGTCACTTTTGACCATCTAAACCTAATTAACAGAGTACTGTACCGGTTCTCCAACTGGTTTTGTTTTAGGAAGAAATATTTACTGTGCCCTTCTTCATCTTACTCTTATAGTCATGAAAATATATAAGACACTAAAAGACATTTCAGAGTGAAGTGAGAAGCCAGCAAGGCTTTTCCCCTCTCTTTTCACTCTTTTTCACCCTCCCTGTCTCAACACACTCTCTCTCACTTTCTCACCACGCCTGTCTCTGGTCAGACAATGTCCTTTTTGTGTATTTGCATTCCTGGCCCCTATGCTCTAACAAACAAAGGGACGGCACTCCATGTTTTTGTGGCTATGTGTTGGAAGGCTAAACATTGGTTCTGATATCCTGCTGCACTGGTCTCTTGATGTCCATTGACTGTGAAAGTGGAATTAAAATCAGTAAATACATGGCCAGTTAACATTGTATCTTATTCACTTTGTGTACATACACAATACTGTCAAACACTGTCCCACAAATACCCACACCCCCCTCAATGAGAGACCTGTTTAATATAAAAACAATTCTGAGGCATTTACAGCAGTTATCTCTCTCTCTCTATATATATATATATCTATATCTATATATCTATATATAGATATATATATATATATATAGATATAGATATATAGATAGATATAGATATATATAGATATTGTCCCACTTTATCATCCAGCTGTTTTGTGCCAGATTGTTTGGTTTCGCCTTCACATATTTGACATATGCCTCTAGCAGTTCCCTAAGTGTTGGCAGTTCTTCCTTTTTTCTGTAGGACTCCTACAGGAAACAAGTTGTGATTGATGGGGAGACCTGCCTGCTGGACATTCTGGACACTGCAGGTCAGGAGGAGTACAGTGCCATGAGGGACCAGTACATGAGGACAGGAGAGGGATTTCTCTGTGTATTTGCCATCAACAATACAAAGTCTTTTGAGGACATTCATCAGTACAGGTATGGCTGCGAGTCAACATTACAAATGATGTGAATTGTTGTTGTAGATGTGTATTTCCAGGGTCACAGACCATCCACTGTGATTGGTCTGTGACTGGTCAGATATCATTTGTTAGTTCTTTTTTAAGGTTTTGTGTATGCATATTTGCATATACAGTGTGTCTTGCAAGGAGTCTCATGAGGTTTGGACCAAGAGGGGTGTGTATACGTGTGTGTGCCAGCTCTCTGCAGTAGTGGGGTGATGTCATGCTGTAGCGTTTAACACAGCTAAAGAAAGCTTAGCCCCCAACTGGAGGATTACAGCATGATGCCAGTGAAATCGATCCTGACTCAATTAGAGGAGCGAGGAGAAGTTGCACTCCCAAGGACAGAGAAGGAGAAAAGGAGGGAGAGGGGAGAGATTCAGCTGGAGATGACGGTGCGCTCTCTGTCTTTGCCACATTTTGTTTTTTCATCACATTAGACACCCACTTGCCAGTCTTTCATGTGGCAAGAAAAGGAGACTTCATATTAGCTTAGCCACCTCCTGCACAGTTACGCAGGGTTTTTGAGTTTGTTACACATGTGTTTGTTTGGCCTGATGCCTTTGCAACCCAGCCCAGTTGAACACAACTTCTTGTGTCACTTTTAAACCATTGTGCAACTTGTGAAAGACGGATCATTGGCTCTATGCAAGAATAGATGGTATGCTGGTTAAAGATGTTATTTAAAGATCTGTCTATTTTACACCCTGCTCTTAATAGGGTAAAATGTCTGCTTTGACATGAAGACTCAGAGCAAGTCATAAACAGCATAAGTGTTGACTGCAGATGAGCTTGAGCAAATTGTAGTGGATGCATCTTGTTGTACAGTGGCTGAGGGAGAAACAGAGCTGACCTGATTGATCTGACCCACTCCTCTCACTGAGTTCCCGTGTCTGGCGTTTGGCGCTGGCTGCTGTAGTGATGAGGTAATGCTGTTTGCTGCCTGCCTGTTGTCCATCCCTCCCCCTCTCTCTCCCTTCCTCTACACCTCCCTCCTTCAGCAGTGCAGCATAGCCCGGCACCAGCAGGCCCTCACTCTTCCTCAGGGTCCTAGAGATCCCTGGGTGGTTGGCTCTCCATTGGTGGAGCTGCTGTTGTTTATGAAGCAGGGAGGATGAAACACAAGAGATATCTCTGTGACTAAACACACTTTACTTAAGGAAATAGGCAAAGTTTTGCAAATTTAATGTCAACAATTACTTGTTTTGTAATTCACAGAGAGCAGATTAAACGTGTAAAGGACTCAGATGATGTTCCCATGGTGCTTGTGGGAAACAAATGTGACCTCCCAGCACGTACAGTGGACACAAGGCAAGCCCAGGAACTTGCCCGCTCTTATGGCATCCCATATATCGAGACCTCTGCCAAGACACGACAGGTTGGTAGTGAACAAAAAAAACATATAACCAGATACTGTATATTTGTTCTCTCTATGTATACATCAATAAAGTGTTATCTGATCTAATCAATCTAATTGATTAGATTAGTAGGTCTAATTAATTAATGTCAACCTGTGTGATTACATAACTGTAAAAGTCTGTGAATTAATTAAATACATATGTACGTGTGTGAGCATGACAACCTGTCTGTGTGCACTTTGCTCGTTACCTGCACCGCAAATTAAGATATGATCAGTCAGTCTCTGTGAACAGCAGAGCATGTGGTCACATGACTTTCCAACATGCATTCTTGACAATTAAGGTTAGCTTCATGGTGCTAGATTTAGCAAAGAAGGATTGAGGGTCAACATAGTGACTTTATGTCTAGGCATTTACTGCTTTATGTGAAGTGAGTCAGTTTTTGCCTAGTAAATTGTTGCCTAATTGTCCAGCCCTACAAAATAAAAATATAAAATACATTGGACTGTATCAATGCAGATATGTAATAAACAATGAATTTTGATTTCCTTAAAAAAATTGCATCTATTCATAGCGACTCTACCTATGCACTCGCATCATACATGTGTGTGTATCAATATGAATCGGTTTATCTTCCATCCCTACAGTGCATTCATGCACATGTAAGAGCACCGAATGGCCCACAGTACAATGTAGTTTGAGTTGCTGGGAACATTTTATCATGCCGCAGACAATGACTCATAGCCAGGTTACCTTGGCTTGAGAGCAGAGCTACAACATTTGCAGCATTTGAAACGGCTCATGAGGACAAGCCGTCGTACAGCTCCCACTTTCTCTGACTCACTGTCACACTTTATGTATGCACACACTTACGTTTTTTATTAAACAGTATAAGAAGATCATTATAAGAAGAGTATACAAAGACTTAAAAGTCTGTTATGTATATAAATTGTCATACTGATAAAATGTACAGATCCTTGTTTCTGCCCTGGATGAAATTTTGCGCCCAGATACCGTCTCTGGAACAACTGGTTTTAAGCTGCGCCGATGAGTGTTTTCCATACAGGGAGACCCCATATACATTACAGTAAAGTCATGAAGTTGGGGTACAGAGCCAAGAACACTGTAACGCAGAAGCAAATCGTATCACAGCAGAGGGTTCTAACAGTACACAAACTAAGAAGCATGGTATGTGACAACATACAGCTGAGTTGCCGCTGAGCTGCCACTCCGATGTAATAAGGTTATATATAACATTACAATAAAGTTTTACACCATGTCTCTAGTCAACCCTAGACAGTTCTGCTGTGAATCTAGCAACAGTTAATCCTGGTTCGTCACTTAGATGCACACACGTGCGTGAGCATACACACACTTGTTTGTCCACTTCTGTGAGGTCAGAGCTAATCCAATAAAAAAACAAGACAAAACACTTATACTAATATTAATACTTAATGGCGTCACACTTTGAACTAAACCCAGGTTTAGGTCACAGACAGTCAGAATAGGTCCATTTTGCTTGTTAATCCAGCAGCCTTGAACTGATCCGTCACTTCAATGTGCACACATACACACAAGCTCTCGGCAGAGGCCAGAATCAACCATGACGACCTCCTGAGATAATGCCGGAAAGTGGGAATATGGTACTGTTCCTGGATTCTACACAACAGGAAAAAGTACACCAACTTGGTTTATGTCTAGATATACCCAAAATAATATTATAATATGTATAAAAATGACTATAAAGTGGATTTTGTGTAATAGTGGACCTTTAAACTATTATGACAGTGTCTGAAATAATCAGAGTTGCCACAGTAATGTTACGGGGCCTCCGAGTGGTAAATACATCTGAGAGGTTTGATGTTGGTTATAAGAATGCATGCAAAATACTGGTAACTGACAAATATATTATTGATATTAATGTTATTGGGTATTCTATGTGCCCAGTTCTTTTCTAAACTCTCCGTCTGTTTACAGGGAGTAGAGGACGCCTTCTACACACTGGTTAGGGAAATCAGACAGCATAAGTTGAGGAAGCTGAACCCACCCGATGAGAGTGGTCAGGACTGTATGAGTTGTCGCTGTGTGGTATCATGATACAGGTGAGACATTTTTTCAAACATTTCTTTTCTTAGGTACTGTACATAGTAACAGTTACATCTGTTATACTGGAACTCACACACTCTCTAGTCAGTTTAATAGGTATACCTAGCAAAAAGTAATGCAGCCTAATACCACAGTCCTACAATAAAGACTAACTTCACAGAGGTAGTTTCTACTATTTTGTCCACCTCATTCATGTCAGTGAGGACAGGCTAAACACCAAATGATGTCTGTACAGTTCAGTACCACAAAATTTAACTAATAGATTTCCATCTGAGTATATGCTTTTATGTGCATAACTGCCAAAACCAAATATGAAACTCTATATCTCAGTTCTATTTTGATTGTGCCCCAGTTTTGCCGGTAACAACAAAATGAAACTAACATCTGTCCCCTTCTTGCATTGTTTCATTCCTCAGCTGGCTGTTGCATGAGGAGAAGTGCTACAGCATATAGTGGCAGCATGGACTTCAAGATAGGAAGATAAAACAACTCGATGAAATATAAACTTTTTTTCGAAATGACAATGATTGAAGCAGAAACTCTCAAGGAAACCAGGAGAGCTGGCTGAACTATAGACTTTTATGGACAGAAGGATTTTGGACTGTTGCCTAAGTGGCTATGTGAAATAGCCAGGTTTGGTCCCCATTCTTGGCCCACACTTTGACCTGTGGGCAACACCACTAATGACTCTGTCAACTCCAGTGTGGTCCCACTGCGTAGCTCCCCAGGTTTCCTTCTAACTTATTGTTTTCAGTCTCAACACTGGTCTTAAAAGGGGTGTCACCAATCACCCTCCCATCTTGAAAATCTAATTCCATTCCCTCTGCCACCAACTTGAAGGACTGTCTGACTTAAAAGGAAAGACCTGGAATGGACTTTTAGTTTACCCAGCACCTCTTAAACATGCCTTTGGTTTCCCTCAAATGACTGTGTAGTCCCTTCATTATACTCAATACAGAGGGTGGAGGCTGGCATTGGAATGCCTGTTATTTGTTGTTGTTATAGGTAGCCTAGCTGTGAAAGTCCTTGGTTTAGTTTTTTAAATTGAACATTTTTTGTGGAGGGTTCAGCACTATTTGAGCAAGAGTGTTTATTTCCGATGGCATCTGGTTTAACATTTTTCATGATATGTTTTCCAGGATAGACATAGTATCTTTAAAGGATAATATACAGAGAAATACATTTTTAGAATGCATCTGCTTTCTCACCAGACAGATGTTTCTTTTCTATGAGTTGTTTTGTGAAATAATAATAATAATAATAGTAATGGCAAGTGTACGTAGGTTCTGGTGCAATAGGATTCTTTACTGTTCAATTTACAGAAAGTATTGGGAATAAACCACATCTCATGACTGCTTATTTGACTGTTTTACTTTGGTTAAGGAGGGGTACAGTGCATAAAATGTAGTTGTTGCCATCTTGAGATTGTAGCTTCAGGAAAAATGGCTACCAGTGGGTTTTCTCTGCTTTTTATTTTAGATACTGTATGGTCTACAACTCTTGGTGACAACAGTTACTTTTACATTGCAAGAATCGCTCCTTGTTAGTAAGGCTCAGGAATCAGGTCACATTAAGGTCTCCTCTAGCAGTCAGGGTTAAGGATGTCACCAGTTAGCTTTGTAGAGTGTAATGCACATGTCTGACCTCAGAGTGAGACTTCAGTTTTTCTACACACCAAACTATCCTCAAACTGCTCCTTTTTCTCTGCCACCTCAGCTCGTCAATGGAACAATAACAGGTCAGGTGCTAATCATGTCAGAACTTTATTTACTGTACAAGTGGGATTATTTTGTGTACTAGGTGATGGATATTGGGTTATGAGAGTGCATTGCTTTGTTTCTTAATGTTGACTAGCTTGTGCTCACCACAACTGCATTAATGTGCTGCCTAAATGAAAAACTGCTCTGTGTTTACTTTGCCTTATCTGTTAGCTAGTTTGTACCTCATGTATGCAGCAGGTTCTACCTGAGACAGTTAAATGTTCTATATGCTGCATTGTTTTGTTTGTATGATTATGTGTGCAAAAAATATAGAAATGTGTTAAGACATGCGCTGTACAGAATTTGAAATACAGGACAAGCCTCCTGAAAACACTACAGTGATTTTTAAATCAAAGGGGAAGTTTCTGTAATGTAAGCATGTGAGTGTGAATATGATTCTGTTTAACACGGCTGAAAAACAAAACAAAAAGAGAACTCCTTTGACAGTACCCGATAGAAGCAAAGTTGTATTGTTCCCATGTTTATACTGAAAGTTTTATTGTCATTAAACTGGAATATGTGATGTTAAGTACTTGAAATTGTTACATTCAGTCCAGGTTACTTAAGCATTTCAAAGACATGACCATCCTGTATGACAGCAAATGGAGTTCCAGACACTACTGGCAGGCTTTGGCAACAAGCTTCACATGCAAACCTCATATATTTCTTAGAACTGTTCCATTAAAGATGTCAAATATTTTTGTTTTTTCTCTCATTTCAACAAACCAATTTGTATTGATTTTCAACATTTTAACATGGCTTAAAGAACCATGATTACTGTGTGAATGACATTCAAGTTGTTTATAGGTTATTGTTCATTTAACTGTTTGGAGGAAGAGTCTGTATTGTGAATGTGTTCAAGAAGGACTCGTTTAAAATGTAAAATACTGAAGTAATGCAGACATTGATCCTTAGTCCCAGTTTTCTTGTGTTGTTCCTAACTTATTTTTTCCCAGTGTATTCAAACCTTTTAATGGAAAAGTTGTGGAATGTGTAATTACAGTCCTGATTAGTATGTCTGCCCTTTCCTTGACAAATTTTAAACAGTACATTAATAATACACCATAATGTTGGAATACTCCAGTCAAGCCACAATTATACATGTCACAAAACCTGGTGAGCATGACAAAGACCATTGGGATGTTTGCATTAAGTGTCAGTGGCCTGGGTAGGGTTAGGTGTGGAAGGAATTTTGTGAAAATATCAACTGTTTAGCTATTTAAGATGTATTTACTCTTCGAGAATGTGGCAAATGTATTGCAGGACAGGAATAAAGATGTCAAGATGAAACTGTGTCTGGGTCCTTCAACCTCTTAAATTCGAGATTTGCTGCCATCTACAGGCAGTTGTCTATCATGTATGAGTGGATGATCTATCAACTTACAAAAAAATGGCTATCGAAAATTCTTGACAAATATTTTGTCTTGTTTGGATGACAATCATAATGTACAGTATTACAATGATTACACAATGTGAATAAGTACAGTTGCACTGAACTTTCAGAGGACTGTCATAAATGCAGTGATGCAATAGTTTTACCATCAGCAATGACATTTATGAGAAGTAACATGTACAGGGGAACAGGGTAAACCTGATTTATTAAACTTAGTGTCTGAGTGTAAACAGTGAAATGAATCAGGTATCTCACTCTAGGATTTTCCAGGATGGGTCTCTCTGAGAAATTAACAATAGTGAGTTCATTTTTTTTGGTGACTGAATTTAGTTCGCAATTGTGAACCACAAACATGAACTAGTTAATTTTAATCTGTGTGTACTGAACTTTGAGCTAGCTCTTGTAAAATGTGACCTTGTGCAACACTAAGTGTACAACAAAAATACGAATGCACAATGTTTTCTTAGAGCATCACATCTGTTCTTGTTATGTTCGGGTCAAATAACCTTGCTCTCTTTGAACCAAGTCATCATTCTAATATTCAGTGATTTTAATGATATGAAAGACTTGTTTCCACAGGTAACTGCGTTTCCAGATTTAGGTCCCCACAACATGAATAATACCTCCCTGACCCCCGTATAAACCCCCTGTCCCCACTGAAAACTGCAAATATTTTGAGATATTTAGAGGTTTTGGTACCTTAAATTCTGTGTCGGTATCCATGTGGTACTACTGGATACAGTAGCAGGGGATTCTTATAATGATTTTGGTCAAAGAAATTAGACTAAAAAAACAAAATATGACTTGTCCTCCAGTCATAAAACTAATTATATGACAATGCTAAAATACTGTATATGTGTTTTTGGGGCAACATTAAACTGCTTTATTGTGTTGTTTGTCATGCAGCCTAGTTATTACTTTTTAGGGTAGATGATTTGCATATTTCTGAGGCTGTGTTGTTACTGGCTCTCCAGGGTCATAAAAGATAGGAGACTATCCATAAACCCCAGATAGACGGGGACAGACGGAAGATCATGTTTAGTGCATGTTGGTGATTGAAAAGATTCAAGGAAAAGTTATATTTTTCTTAGGGACAGACCGTAATCATGCCATACAACCGGGAATCGATTAAGAAAATGCTCCCTAAGGTAAGAATAATCATTACAAGAAGAATCAATTTGCGCTAAATATAATCAGTATGTATAGTTTTTTCAGTGTTTGTTTTTTATCTTATTCTTTTGAAGAGTTATCTTCGCAAGCATGTGGCCCATGAAATATATGTTGCAGTGAGTCACTTCAAAAACCTTGTTCCCGTCATGGACAAATATGGTAAGCAGCTAATTTGCTGGTCACAGTCTGGTTTGTAATGCATTCAACCTTTGGATTATTTCAATGTCAAGTACTTTAAGTTATATGTAGCTTTCATTTTTGTACAGTTTACAATGACGGAAGAACAAAACTCTTGATGAGTCTAAATGGAACCATTCCTGTCATGGTTACAGGTAACAGTGACTTTGTTGTTTCTACTAATCCACTTCGATTCGGATTCTGATCAGTTAGAATCCAAAATAATAAAAAAAAGCTCAGGATTGCACAGATTGCAGACGTACTCTTACTATTTCTTTTACAAGACAAGATCTACAATGTACCTATATGCCTATGGATTGAGGAAAGCTACCCACAGACTGCTCCTATCTGCTATGTCAGACCCACCTGTGAGATGATGCTGGTTACAGGAAGGTACATCTCCAACACTGGTGAAGTTGTGCTGCCTTACCTGGAGGAGTGGAATGTGAGAACTGACACGGCTGCATATCATACAGTCATGATGTTTGTTAGAGCTTTGCAGGCATGTGACAAAGATGTGATGTTTCCTTTCCTCTGCCAGGGAGAGTGTGACTTAGTGAGCTTACTGCAGGTGATGGCTGTCATTTTTGGAGAATGCCCTCCTGTATATATGCAGCCTCATCCAGAGCCTGAACAAACATCTTGTAAGTAACACTCACACAGACAGAAAACAAGCCTTGATGTTGACATATATGCCCTAGATATGATGATGTTGATAAGATAGATCCAAGATACATATCTAGGTCAAATCTGATAAGATGTGAATAGGCTTATCAGTCGTAAATCTAGCATATTTACCTTGTCAACAAGTTAATGAATTCTTGTGACTAATAATAACCCTGCTTAAACGAGAAATGTATATATTTGTTTTTAGGTTGGCTACAGTTCCACAGACAAGAGGGGATGCTTTCAAACACAGAAGAACATTTGTATTTCTATTTAGCAGGAGAAGATCAGCAAGAAAATGAAACCACCTGTTAGTCTTTTGTGAAAAGAAAAGTGTAAGTGGATTGGGTGTCGTATTTGAAGTGTTTTATGCACTGTGTCAGGTGACATCTGAGTTTCTATCATAATTTCAGACAAATAACAACATGCTGTATGTCTAATTTTTAAATGATTTATGTTGTAAATTTCAAGCAGCAACTGATGAAAAGATACCAGAAATCAGTTTAGTGGGAACTGATTTGTTTATGAACATAACAGACTTGGTACGCATACTGTGTGTCGGTTTATTATCAGACTGAATCACTTTACAAGCAGCTCATAAAGTTGTACTTTAACCTCGCCCACAGACAACTGCTGAGCTCTTAGCCACAAATGTTGGACTTTTGACCCAAGTAGAGAAAAGTTAGTAATTTAGACAACACATATGCAGCCAGCTACAAAGCAAAATAAAGCATGGCATATTATAGATGAATGAGACTGACTTAATTTTGTATGAGAACATAATAGAAGAGACAATTGATATAAACTCTGTATATATCTCTGTAGATACACTAGGCAATTGCTGTTTAAAATGAATTTTTAGTTATTGTAAATCAATCTGCTTTGTTTGTTGATGTAATATTCCAGTTACTGTTTAACACATATACTTATGTACATGTACACTTATGTTTTAGTCAAAAACTTAACCACAACTTTTTACAAAAACAAAATAAAATAAAAAATTAAATAAAATAGAGTCACAATCATTACTTATTGGTCCCACCATGGTGCAACCTCTTGTGAAAGGTAAGTGATTTATTCTGGTATTCTTATAAAAAAAATGTTATGGTTATTATTGTAGAAATCGCTTTTCATCAAGCAGCATAAAAACAAAACATTTTGCACTGATGTGCGAAAACATCTAATTAGGTGTAGACAGCAATTATCCCTTTCAGCAAATGTCCTGTGACATTTATCATCGAATTTGTCTTCTTTGATCTGATAAATGAAATCTGAGAAGCGTTACTGGTGAGAAAATAATTAAAATACAATATGTGACCACAACGCACCACATCTTGACAATCCGATGTTGATCTAAATCAATAAGCCATAAACATAATAAGACAACATCCTGACATTTTGTGCCAATGTAAATGTTTTAAATATTAAAATTAAGTTATGGCTCAGTTTTTCCATACACTCACTGAATTAAACACCCCGGGAGACACCCGTCTAGTGCTGACGACACATCTGTACCGGAAGCTGTCAGTTGGATTGCCGGAAATTCCTTTTGTTGATTATTCGATACTTCTGTTCCGGGCTCTTTTCACAACTATTAATTCGTCTAGTTTCTGTTCATACTCACTTAATTGAATAGAGGCGTATCATCAGTAAAGGCATCAATCGTGTTGGACTCAGGGGATTCAGATCGAAACCAAATCACTTTAGTTAGGCCCGAGGCTGGGCTAGCTAACATTAGCCTAGCATTCACTGGAGTCTTGCTAGCTAGCGTTAGCTTGTGTTAGTTGTCAGTCCAACTGGCTTAAGAAACAGCTGTCCACTGACTTCATTCTTTGGTAAGAACGATTCCAACAAACACTTTAAAATCATGGCAGTTGTCAACGAAGGCGCCCTGAAGAAAATGCTGAAGGTAAGCTTACTGGCTGTTTTGAGACTTGTTGGCTAACAGTAACGTTACCAAGTTGGCTAATGCTACCGATACCAAACATGACAGTAGCAGTTCGCAGAAAAATAACGTTTGTTCCTGAAATGAGTTCTGCTCATTAAATAGTTCATTTAAGTTTAGTCAACTATTTGGCATTTTTAATTATTTATATATCTATATAAACACAACATTATAAACATGTTCCAAAACCACCTGTCCCCTTATTGAGCATGTATTTCGTTGTATAACAGAGATCTGACATGCTTGACCCCACGACGGATCTCATCTAAATAAAAAAATAAATAGCTTATGAGTTGTGACATCTTTTTCTAAAACTAGTACGGTACCAATTGTGTTTGAAGTTTCAACATACTAACATGGCCTCTCTTCTTTTATTTTCCTTATCTAGCAATACAAATACAAAGAAATGACTGTTCGTGAGATAACCAATGTCATTTCCCAGTACAAGGACTTGAAGCCAGTTATGGATGCTTATGGTAAATTGAATAATGCTGTCCTATTTTGACTGTCTGGTCTTGGTTCTGTATTTATGTTTTTATCATGGTATATATCCAACTAATTGACATGAGATCTTCAATGTATTTCAGTGTTTAACGATGGCTCCACTAGAGACCTGATGAGCTTGACAGGAACCGTCCCAGTAAGCTACAGAGGTGAAGTCTTTCTTTATAAAAACTGTTTCTTAGTGAAGGCATACTTAGGTATGATTATTAATGATAAAAAAAATTGCAGCCTATTTTAGAAGAGACAAGGCTCAGTACTGAGTGTTTTGGCTTTTTTTTCCAGAAAAGTTTGAACTAATTTCTGAGTAGCTTTAGTTAACTTACAAATTAATTGGAAGTTTGCAAAGATGTGCTTTCAGTGTAGCTTCCCTAACACCGTATCTGACTTTACAACAAATACCACTTACAAATACTGTAGCAAGTGAGGTTTTTTGTATCAGACACAGTAGTAGAGAAATCCACCTTGAACCAAAATACTTACAATACAATTTTAGAACAAGAATGAAAGTAAATTGTATCTTGTAATGGCCTAGTTCAGGGGTAGGCAATTTTGGTTCTAGAGATGCACAGCCCTGCTTGTTTTTCAGCTATCCTTCCCTTTCCTACTGTTGATTACCTGAATCAGGTGTGTTCAGCCAATCAGGAGCTGTAAGTGCAGGGATAGTTGGAAAACAAGCAAGGCTGCTCCTGTTCTGGGATTGTGGTTTAAATTACATTCAAGAAATGGAACATTCATTGACATCTGCTGGCAAACATAAAGCTTAAAGCAGAGTTTCTCAAAACTGGGGTTGGAATATCAAGACAAAATTGCAGGAAATGTCTAAAATCAGTTTTCCCCCTACCATTATATTAGGGCAGGGTACCCCATCCCCCCAACCAAGTAAATTTTATTTTCTATGTAGCACCACATCACAAGTCATTTAAGGATACCTTTACTAAAGTACAGGTTTATACCTTGTTCTTTTATCGTTTGTCATTTATCTTATTTGCACAACGCTGTGTAATTTCTCTTCTGTCTCTGTATTGCACGGCGCAGTTCTGCCCCAATGTGCACCCACACACACACAAACAGACAGGCACATGTGCATGCATCAGAAAATATCAGAAAATATGTTGGTGTCCGTCTGCAAGTGACCCCTCCCAAGCTGTAAGCCTTGGGGAAACACTGAAAATGTATATCTCTGTGATTCGTAGGATGTTATAATTGTTGTTTTATGTACAGGTTGTCTGTGCGTCTGTTTAAAGTGTAAAGGCTATAGTGATGACAGCATTGAGAAACATTTTGTGTGTATTTTTAAACATTTTGTATGTTTGTGTTTGCTGTAGGTAATGTCTACAACATCCCAGTGTGTCTGTGGTTGCTGGACACATATCCCTACAACCCTCCCATATGTTTTGTCAAACCTACAAGTGCCATGATGATTAAAACTGGCAAGCACATTGATGCCAATGGCAAAATCTATTTGCCTTATCTGCATGAGTGGAAGCACGTAAGTCTGATATGTTCAGTCAGTTTAGGTGTTTTTCATTTATACATACACTATATTGCCAAAAGTTTTTGAACATATGCCTTTACATGCACATGATTTTTAATATGGATGTCTGTGAAGGTTCTTAGTCATCCAGGTCATGTTATCCCAAAGGTTCTGTTCAGTAGTTACTTTTTTCGCCTTCCATCCAGAAGGCTTTATCAGTTCTGACTGACTGGCTGCAGTTGCAGGCTTATAACCACTGTGGAGTCGGGGGGTTGTTAGCACCTTCTTGAGTGCTGTGGATCTTCCTGGCTTTCATGTGTATCACTGTGACCACCTGAGGCCAGGTGTGAACGATCATTAAATCGCCTGGGTGGTGATGAAATGGAATGAAATTATAGCATTATAGCAGTGATGGTTCACTTAATATTAAAAGCACAACAACACAGAAAATGTATTAGCACTGAAATTACAGTCTCATAAATATTGACATGAAGTTTAATGAACAACTCTAACTGCAACAGTTAATTAGAAACAAAATCTTCTGTGAGGTTGTATTAATCTGATTTTACAGTGCTGTGAAAAAGCATTTGCCCCCTTTTATATCAGCTTTTAACTGATGACTTTGTTTTTTAATGGGGGGAAAGCTGGCCCTATGTGGAATGAAATTAATATGGAGTTGACCCCCTATTCAGTGAAGCTTTCCACAAGGCTTAGGTGTGTGTTTATGGAAAATTTTGGCCATTCCTCTAGAAGCACTTGTGAAGGGCTCGTTTGCAGTCTAATTCATCCCAAAGGTGTTCTGTGGGGTAGAGGACAGGACTCTGTGCGGGCCAGTCAAATTCCTCCACTCCAAACTTGCTCATCCATGTCTTTATTGACCTTGCCTTGTGCATTGACTTCAATGATTTCGGCCCAAAACCTTTGGCAATATAGTGTAGTTTGTATAATGTTAAGTCATAGCTGGGGGAATATTTTGCCCATATTTATGACAAAGAGTTGGTCAGCACAAAATGGGGCAATCATGAGTCATAAATACAACAATGGCTCTGGATAATATTTAATCTATTTCTTGTTGATTCTTTACCTGTTATTCTTTATTTGCTGCATTGGTGAGTAAAACCTGCCCTTTACTGTATGTCTTACAGCCTCAGTCAGACCTCTACGGTCTGATTCAGGTGATGATTGTGGTGTTTGGAGAGGAGCCTCCTGTGTTTTCTCGTCCCGCCACACAAGCCTCCTACCAAGCCTTCCAAGCTGCTGGACCTCCTAATCGTGAGTGACATGAATATTTGTTGTCAGCAGGCTAATTTAAGTGGAAAATTTGTTGTCGGAACATGTCAGATTAATAGGACAATGGAACATGCTGCTAATGTTTTGTCTAACTCATTATAGCAGTGATGGTTAACTTAATATTAAAAGCACAACAACACAGAAAAATGTATTAGCATTGAAATTACAGTCTCAATAAGTCAAAATAAGTGTGGTGCATTTCTTTTCTTCAGCACTAGATGGAGCTCAAATACCAAGATAGGAAACTTAACATAGACATGTCTGTGTGAAATACAGAATATTTTGACTTGTCTTTTTTTTGTGTCCACTGTGTCTTTTTGTCTCAGCTTCCTACATGCCTGGTATGCCTGCGGTGTCACCTTACAGTCCAAGTCCTAACCCAGGGTAAGATATTTGCCAAGCAGTTCTCAACCCTCTCTCCTAGTTAAAACACACATCCCCCGCAAACATGGATGATATGTTTATCTTTGTGGTTTCTTCTACATATATACATATTACACAGTGCCTGAAGCACTGTACACATTAATCATGTATACCTTAAAGATACTTGTTTGAATTTATTCCCTATCTGTTGGTTCTATGATTATTTGCAGTGGCTATCCAGGATACCAGTATCCAGGAGGCAACTCTTATCCAGCCACTGCTGGCCCTGCACACTACCCCACCCAGACTCCAGTCTCCTCAGTGGGTATGTATTATGTTTCATATCTGGCTTGCTTCATTTCTGCTTTATCTCGTGGTTAGATTTGAATGTTGACTCTTGCACAGATTTCAAAACTTCAAACATCCCCACACTGAAACTCTTATTGTCTGTATTTCCCCATGCATCATCTTTTAGGTCCACATGTAAATCAGCAGAGGTTTCAGCTGTTCAGTTTTAAGCCAGCCACTGAAAAGAGGACAATGAAAACAGTTATTTTCGTTGTTTTAAGTTAACTCCGAATTATGACACTTGACCTTCTGACTCAAATTCTCCTATCCTCTGTGTGACTTCGGTGGCACGCTGAGCCGCAAGTAAAAGGTCGCTACTGTAACTAGAGTGGGGAGCATTAAAGGCCAAAAAGGAATGACCCCCCCCATCAGCCCCCACATCTTACAACTCTGACAGTGCTATATTTAGGATGGGAACAGTAACTCCACACAAAGACAGACCTACGGTCAGAGGACGCACCAGTGAACTACAGGTCAAGGACTAGCATGTGGGAGGAGGTTCAGCTATCTCCTATATTTAGTGAAGGAGAAGAAATGAGTTTGCTTGGAGACTACTCAGATCTCAAGTCTGAATCAACTCTGACATTTGTTGTGCTGACTCTAAATTGTACATAAGTTGGTTTTGACTGTGAAGTTACAGTTGCGTAGCCTGTTATTTTACAGCTTCAATTTAACTCTGAACATGTAAAGAACTTAATTTTTCTTTCCAATAAGATGCTACCATGGATTAGAGCCTAAACATTTATAAGCATAGTATTAATTTCTGCAGAGGACGGGGTTTCCATTTTTCCAGTTACTGTCTAATAAGTGTAAAATTTTTAGGTTGTCATACGTCTGTTTTCACAACTGATTACTTTTCAAAGCCTCTCTGATGACACTTGCAATGTAGGATACCACTTAAATCTAATTAAAGATGGAAGACAAACTTTACCAATTCACACATTGTTTTTCCTTTGATTTGTTAACCATTCTGTACATATTAGTAACCATCTGTTATTAACCAGCTTATCTAACTTTCATACTCGCGGTATCTCTGTGGTTCTTCTTTAAATTGGTCCTAAATACAGCTTGTTATGAGGTCAGCGCACTTCTTCTGTTGGTTCTGTTGACTGTCTTACATCACTTATTGAACTCTTTCCTCTTAAGGCCCAAACAGAGATGGCACCATTGGTGAAGACACCATCCGCGCATCTCTGATTTCAGCAGTAAGTGACAAGCTTCGCTGGAGGATGAAGGAGGAGATGGACAGAGCCCAGGCTGAGCTAGATGCCCTGAAGCGAACAGAGGAAGACCTGAAGAAAGGACATCAGAAACTGGAGGAAATGGTCTCAAGGCTGGACCAGGAAGTGGTGAGAGACCTCTTTTTTTCTCTGTGATATCTGTATTTTTTGTACTTTACCATTTTTTTGTCTCTCTTTTTTTTTCATATTAACAACAATCCTATGGTTATATCTTTGTGACTATTTCTACTAGACTGAGGTTGACAGGAACATCGAGCTTCTGAAAAGAAAGGATGAGGAGCTGAGCGAGGCCTTGGAGAAGATGGAGAACCAGTCGGAGAACAATGACATTGATGATGTCATTGTGCCCACAGCTCCTCTGTACAAACAGATCCTGAACCTCTATGCAGAGGAGAATGCGATTGAGGACACTATCTTCTACCTGGGAGAGGCTCTTCGCAGGGGTGTCATAGACCTGGAAGTTTTCCTTAAGGTGAAATACCCTACAAGAGAAACAAACATAGACACACTTAACCCCTTTGTTTTTTTAATTGACTCTTACTCTTTTGTTACAGCATGTACGCCTTCTGTCCAGGAAACAGTTCCAGCTTCGTGCCCTAATGCAGAAAGCCCGCAAGACTGCCGGCCTTAGTGACCTCTACTGACACCACTTTGACTACCTGGAAAAGTTCTTGTCTTCATGCTTTCGTAATATCTTCTCCCCTCTTCTTCCTGTTTTATTCACTTTTTGATGTCTTGTTTTCAAACAGATGCTCCATTTTTTAATTATCTGTAAAACATCTTCTTGTGAGACAGAATTCTGAAGAGCAGCATCATTTATAAACAGCTGGACTTTCTTGTTTAGCACAGACTGTGAGGCCACGGTCTGTAAGTGTTGCATTGCGAGGTAGCCCCCAGGTTCTGTTGGCTGTCTTTTTACCGGACAAAATAATTTGTCTAGTAAGCACAAATTGTTAGGGTCTAGTAGATGGGGATCTTTGTAGAGAGCCCCACAGCTCTCATTATGAAAAGGTTAGGCTCTGATATAAATACTGAGGGCGACCTTTCATGAAGGACACGGGTTCAGCCTCAGGATTTAATGCTGTATGAGGCCTAGGAGTCAAAGGGATCACTTTTCATACAGTACAAGCTCTGATGAACATGGACTTTATCTGTGTTTCTTCAGTGTTTGGTTCTGTCAGTGAGCTGAATATTGAACTCCCAATACCCACCCGTAATAATATATTGTCCCTGTTCTGTGTGGCTCTATAAAGTGAGAGTGTGAGTCAGGTTCTTTCATTGTGTGTCAGCTGCTCATTTCTTAGTTTGAGTTCATTAACCAGTCAATCATGTACAGTGGTTGTTGTACTCTGGACAGCGTCTCCTAGTGGGGAGGTGGAAGTCTTGACATACTTAATTCTAATGTATTACAAAGGAAACTTTATTTTTCTGTTTACTTTTCTGTTTTCCTCCTGCTGTCCTCCTCCTTCATTCTCAGTAGTTTCAGTTAAAAAAAGTTGTGAAAAAAAGCCAGAGTCACTGAGGGTACAAAAAATAAAGAACTGTTGTACTAATCAAAAAGTTAACTTATGTAAAGTACAGGTCTCATTTAAATTAGCCTTTTACTAAATGCACTTTGAATTGTATGATAGAATATCTGCTGTTATTTTTTTTCTTTTTTCCAGTTCAACCATAGACCACCTGTTCTTTTATATCTGTAGATTTATGTAAATCAGTCAAAATAAAGAAATCTGATTTAGTGATTTATCTCTGTTATACTTTTATCCATATTTCACCATGTAGTTTTCATCCTTATGTTAATACTCCCAAAAAAAGTTACATTTAATAGCTTAGAATTTTTTAATTTCTCACTGATCATTAATGGTGATCCTTTTTAAAATAATGGAATTTTTCAGCAGGCGTGGTAACATTAACCATAGTGTCATAAAAACTAGTGACCATGCTTTGATCACGTGTGTTGACTTATGGCTGTTCGCTGAGCAGCTGAGTCAGCTGCCATGTTAACACATACAGCCCTTTGCTAGGCTGGTCGACAAACAGGAAAGGACAAAAGACAGATTTGTAAGTTGTAGTCTGGCAGTTTTATTTGATGGTATAGTAAATAAAAGCCTATATCTGGTTGCCATAACAGGTATGGTTCATCAGCGAGTGTTGGATAGGTGTAACATTAATACATAAATAGATCTTAACAGTATTTAGTTATAAATAATAGCATAATTGTTCTCTTCATGCCATTTAGTCCAGTTGCAGGTAGAGGAAAATAAATACAAAACTCTCTGTGGGTATTTATGGTTCGCAAGTAACACTTTCTTCAAGATTGTTACCTTCTGTTTCACAATCTGACCCTGAGTCTTGATCCCAGCTGACTCTTTCCCATTGGCTCTCTGTTATAGGTAATGTGGTAGCAACCTCTTTCTCTCAGAGAGGTAACCGTTCTCATCAGTACTATAAAGTTTTTTTCTGTCAGTGCACTTGTGGTAAGGTTGTTTAAAAAGACTTAAAAACAAACAGCTAATTGTTCAAATAATAAGGTACTTTGGTATCACAGGATTTTGACCAGTGATATGCATGTGCAGCAGTTCTGTTGTGATGCTAGTTGGCTAGAAAGCCTCTTCTGAGAATGGAATGTCTCCATTATAATCCAAAAAAAAAAAAAAAAAAAAAAAAAATTAAAAAAAAT
>OMLM01008088.1:24679-37758 GCA_900302695.1 Helostoma temminkii
TATACCAAAAAAAAAAAAAAAAAAAAAAAAAACATTAACAGAGATTACCGAGTGGAAAAAAACCAACTGGTAACAATCACAGAAAAAACACAAACTACAAACTAGGAGTGAATAGAAGCAGCACCATACACAGTAACATACAGTACACAGAATATATATGCGAATATACGAATGTAACAGGACAGGACAACAAAATTGTCTCTCCATACGAGTTGTATTTTAAAGAATTCAGTCATGGAGAGATAAGGACAAATGGGAGTTGGCAAGGGAAAATGACAGCCAGGTGTGAATATCTGATGTAACAAGCTTCCACTGGTTTACCTACAAACACTTTTTATCCTTTTAACCATGACCTGGATGACTGAGAATCTTCAGACACTTAGCCTTTTTAGATATTCAGAGGTCTCACTCGCCCGTTGCCATGAGGAACACACAATGTATGGTACACGGAAGCAGGGAGTCAACCACACAGTGTTCAGTGTGGTTTCAGGGAACACTGGAGAATTCAAAGGAGCGCTCTTCACAGGGTGAGCTCCTTCTGTACGCCCCACAGGGTCTCGGCACTCTTCACCAGCTGCTTCTCCTCGTCGGCCTTCAGCGTCATGTGAATGACATCCGTCAAGCCGCTGTTGCCCAGGACACAAGGGATGCTCAGGAAGACCTCATCTTTCACTCCATGCAGGCCCTATCAGACGATGGTAGAGAGAGAGGACAGAAAGGACAGGGTTAGCATAACATCTTCAGCATGTACAATACGTTTACTAATAATGGCTCTCAGCTCCGTACCTGGACCAGTGTGGATACGGGGTGCACTTTGTGCAGGTTCTTCATGATGCTTTCCACCAGGTCAGCCACAGACATTCCAATGGCCCAGGAGGTGTAGCCCTTCAGTTTGATGACCTCATAAGCTCTGCAGCACACAGATGTGAAGTAAATAAATTAAAGTGACTCTTTTCATCCAGCTGTTTCGACATGAGCTCCTTATCTAGTGTTTTACGGCAGGAGCCTTTATAATTGCCATTATCCAATCTCTGCTGTGCTGACCTCAGCTTGATGTATGTGTGCAGACAGGAACATATAACGTTGCCTATGTGAGTCAGCTGACTTTAGATATAGCAGAATTTTATATCGGGCTAAAATATACAGTAGTTTTGTAAGTGTGGTTTCAGGAGAACTGTGAAGGGTTAAACATGCATTTTGAAAAAGGTCAAATACCAAACATTTATAAATACTGTCTCGCCTCTACTGATCATGCTGGTGGATGCTCTCTGTTGACACATGCTTTTCTTTGACAACCCTGTTTTGAAATACTTCATTTCATATCTGAACCACTTGCAAATACAATAATCCACCCATTGTGTCCTATGAGACTGCGCTCTGTGAAAAGTTAGGTAAGTGTGACTGACAATGGAAACGGTTGAAGAAGCAGAAAGGTACAATATCACAAGGTAAACTGTTGCATCACTTAACTCTCATGAATGATAACTTACAAAAATACAAAATAAAAAGAAAGGTTATGTTAACAATGCTGAATGTTGATTAGGAAATCTGGATGGTTCATATTTACGAGGAAAATATTGTCAGGTACTATGTTTCCTCCTCTGCTTGCTTTCTCTTACAGCTCTGGACCAGAGCTTGTCAGCACCACTGAATTCAAATGTGTTAAGATGTTTAGTCTTTGTGTTAATAAGCAACTCTGAAGGCCAGTAAGCCCTTTCAGATATGTTTCAACAAAACATAACACTTATGGCTTCCACCTTGGTGCTGGAAGGATAGTTAATATAAACATGGCTGATCAAGATGTTCTTTTTGACCTATTGGTGGAATCTTGAGAAACACAGTACTCACCCATCAACAACCATCTTATGAACCGCCTTCCAGTTCTCACTATCATCGTCAGCCCCCATCTTTGGGTTGAGGCTTTGCAGACAAACTCCAGCAACATTCACACCACTCCACACAGGCACTAAGAGAAACAAACACACATAATGGTGAGAAATCAGTAAATACAAATTACACAGAGGCAATCCTACACACACTGTAGCTACAGAATATTAAAGACACGACCAACAAACATGTACAGTGGACGGCTAGCAGAGATTTTATTTTTAGTTCAAGCTGCATACCACTGGAGTCTCCATGTTCTCCAATGATCCAGCCATGACAGCTGGAAGGGTGGAGGTGGAGCTTCTCTGCCATGATGTGGCGGAAACGGGCAGAGTCCAGGTTGGTACCAGATCCAATGACGCGATGACGAGGGAAACCACTGAGCTTCCATGCCACGTATGTCAGGATGTCCACTGGAGAGGTAAAAGATAGAAATTATCTGCAATTAACTTGCACATGCAGATTAAACAGATTTTTCTGATACTCTTCGACACAGTTTATAGTTGCACCACACATTCTCATACATTTCCGTTCATTCTCCCTACCTGGGTTAGAGACCACCATCAGGATGCAGTTAGGGCTGTACTTGACGATGTTGGGGATGATAAACTTGAAGATGTTGACGTTGCGCTGCACCAGGTTGAGACGGCTCTCGCCCTCCTGCTGGCGGGCACCAGCAGTCACGATCACCACCTTGGAGTTGGCTGTCACACTGTAGTCTGGCAAAGTTATAAAAAGAACTCTCTGAATAAGCCACAGAGTAATATTTCAGCACTGATCAATCTGTAAGGACAAGGGTCAAACCAGAATGAAAGCACAGTTTTCAACCATAAGTTACATTTATTTTTGTGCATTCTAACCTTTGTCAGCTACAATCCTGTGTGTCTTGAGGAACAGGGATCCGTGCTGCAGGTCCATGGCTTCGCCCTTCAACTTGTCCTCCATCACATCAACCAGGGCCAGCTCATCACACAATTCCTGATTACATACATACAATGTGTCTTTGTGACAACTCATCATACACATATACAACAGAAAATATTGTAGAGAAGACAGCAGAGGCAAAATGCTTGAGCCACTACATAACATGAATATAAAGGAAAGGAATAAACAACATTAATATATGCCTTGGCTGATTCAATTCAATTATTTTCCACCATAAATTACAGAAGTGAATTTCTCTGATGTTTTAACTGTTTAAACTAAAAGTCTGTTTGACTTCAGGCATTGCTGGTGCTGGATATTTTGGATAACCTAATTATTCCAGGTCTAAATCCCATTTTATCCAACAAGTAGTTCACTTATGTTGTGCTTAATAACAATTCCATACTATCACCAGTTTACATTGTTAAGCCTTAACAAGGTTAAGGCTTGACTTTTTCCATTTCTACTCTTTTAGCAATACGTGACTATATGACTCAACTTCTCTCTCTCCTTTTGTCTCACCTTGAGCAGGATGCTGATGGCTGAGGCCATGCCCACCATGCCGACACCCACCACTGTCACCTTGTTCTTGCTGCCAACAGGCTCATCCTTCATCACATGACCGATCAGCTTCTCCTTGGTGGCCATCTGTGGAATAGGAGGAGACACAGGAAGAGGGTGGTTGGATAAAGAAGTGTGAGTGACATGGAGGCCATATTGGGAAAGGAATGGGAAGGGAAGAAGAGGAGAAAGATGGGTGAGGATGAGATAAGAAAGAGGCAAACGTGTACAGACAGAGCTAAAGGGAAAAGAGTGAGTCGTGCTGCACGTGGTAGAGGGAAATTATTGTCAGTACTGGCCAACACAAGGGCGAATGTGACTGCTCTCTCATAACTCAATAAATGAGTCAAACTTGGATTTCCCTTTTACGGCATCACCATTACAAAATTGACTCATGAATTGCCAACACATGAATTCCATCAACCACAGTTTTCAGTTTCCTGTCTGTCCTTCCAGAAACAGTTTACGGGCAGTAGTTTTTTGCAGCTCCTCTCTGGGTCTCCATGGCAACCACTGCAGCCCGTCTCTGTGCGGCACAGACCATCCCCAGCTGACGTCACAAGCTGCTATTTATATTTCCTGGCTGGGCAGACATGGCTGAGTGCTGAGTGCTGGGCCTTGCAGGCCTTTACCTCACCACAAGGACTACACTGGTTCACTGTGATGTGGAGAAGAGCACGTAGTGGAGTACCTGACAGGATTAGCACACTGTAATACCTCCTAAGAGGAGATATTTAAGACCTTCCATAGTGAGTTTGCACAAAACAGCAGGATATGGTAAGGAGAACAGTTAAACCCCATTCTCCTTTAACCAATTATCTCTCACTAAGATGTCAGCTGAAACTACTTACCAGGACCTAGGCTTGCTCCTTACAAGAGGACCCTTGGTTAGCTTACATTAAGGGATTACTGTAGCTGTTAAATGCTGGTCCTTTTTTAAACTGTTGAATAATACTAAAACCCAGAAAAATTACTTTCTCAGTAGCATGACTGTCTCAGGATTACAAGAAAGATTATTGATATCCTATATAATTTAATTCTATATAGTTGGAAAGAGAGAAATGGAAGCTCTATGTCAGGCTTTGGATTTATTTGTGGGATTTAAAAGAAGTAGCTGCTACAACTGAACTAAAACTGCTTCATGTATGCTTGTATCCTTTTATTTTTCAAGGCATTATGACATTTACTTAAGTTGATTACCAACAGGACAGTAAGAGGCCAGCAAAGTGCTCTGCTGGGGTGTCAGGTATCACAGCTAAGGTTTAGCATGTGGCCTTTCAGCTTACTGACTGCGAGAGGCATATTTATCCACAACACCATGCAAATGTAATTTACACAAATAATCAATATTCTGATTATCTGATATCACCAGAAAGGTGACACTCAAATACATCTACATATACCTGATCTCACTGATAACATATCTACAACATCAGTCCTGCTCTAAGTCAATGAAATGCACTTCCTGTGCCAGATTCTTTAAAGGACAAGGAGACTGGTGTCTGGGTAATGGTCACCACCCTGACCTTAATCCTGCAAAGGTCAGTACTCCTTGCATAACACATTAAATATAATCTGCAACATCAACCTAAAGATATTGGGATAGCTCTTACATATTTTATACTAATTTCATTTCATAATTTCTGAAATATAACAACGTCTGTATATTAAAACCCAATTCATTTCAGTGATGTGAGCTTCACAACAACGAGTAGGATGCTCACATCCGGCAGCTTGCGCCCATTCTGTTTCACTAAAACATCCTTTTACAAATGTGACATTAGACTGACCTCTGCCACAGAATCTGCTGTTGAACGCTGACACTAGCAATCATCACTATGGATTAAACAGCGACACGCCCAAATCATGTTCAATCAGTGCGCATCATCGCCGGTGCTCTCTTTAAATATCATTTAAAAAGGCGAACAGCTCCAGTGTAGCGATGCTGCTTAATGTTTCAGGGGGGTTATCTTACCTTTACGCTTTGGTTTGAAGGGTGGAAACAGGAGCCGGAATGTGTCTGGACCTCGTGCAGCCTTTCCGCAGAAGTGGTGCTGCAGTGGGGGTGTCCCCGGCATTTAAAGACAGCCTCCTCCGTAGACGTTACGTAGGCGCATGTTAATGAGATCGGGTGGTCGGTGACCGATGCGCGTGATCTGTGTCACGTTCCAGGCAGGATGCGGCAGGGAAAAGGAGGCAGGAGACGGTGATCCTGCTGCCCGTCACCAGCTCCTTCAGTAACCAGACCAGTCCTTGTTTTACAATCAAAAGTGAGAATCACCTGCCACTGGACCACTGTTATATTTACATGTATCCATCGGCTTGTGAGTGAGGTTCAAGCAAAACAGCTTAATCAGCGAGAAAACACTGAAATCAAAGCAGCATGAGCACAAATGTTTCAGTTTGTAAAGCCTCAAGTGTCAGATTGTGGGAAATGAAAGGACCTCGTTGATGACAGGTGGTCTGTGATGGCAAAGATGTGCTTGAAGGTGGGGGTGGATGAGATTATCCACCAGAAGGTATCTGTAGCATCTTCTGCGAATAGTGACAGTAAACGACACGGATTAAAATGGATTGATAAATGCTTTATAAATGTTTTACGTGGCATGTGGTGGGCACTGGATGGAAATGTTCACTCTGTCATGGAGGGTTTGTAAACCCAGGGTTATTATGTCATAATCTCTCAGATCATTGGGATTGTAGCGCCACCTGCTGTCTGAATTAACCTATCACAACACATTAAAACAGAATTATATAGCAAGAACAAGGAGAATGGCAGTAGAGAGGATGGACTATGTGCATTAATATTATCTAGGTAAAACTAAAGGAAGTTTAAAGGCTATGGATATGTATAAATGTACAAATTAGAGTGGATTTGCAAACTTTACCTGTTGTGTCTTAACAGGCTAAATTGAGATTAAAACCAAAGATGCAATTACACTGATAAGTAATTAGTGTAAAAGGTGTAAGAAGTACATCTACAAAACAGACAGAATTGTATCTGCACATGACACTGTGTATAGGCAGTTTGAACAAGGAACAAATTTGAGGTGAAATGTGAAGTTGGTATGTTAGATCCTGTTGAATGGTGCTTGCCAGGACTCCACTCTGCACACAGTTGTTCCCTGAATAAACAGTGGAGCTTCCTACATGTTCATAATAATCATGTTCAGCTCTAGGTTGTTCTTTCCGTACCGTAACAACATGTGCTCATCCTGTTTCCCCTAAACAGGCAAGTAACTGTGATTAGACTGATTATGTGGTTGGTGAACTCAAAAGGTTTGATAGAGTCACTCAGACATGTGCAGTCATCTGTGTGCAGAGAGCACAGCAGAGGAGAGCGCACAGTGCCCTGTGGAAGTTCAGTGCAGAGGAACAAAAGTGTTGCTGATGTGGTCCCCTTCATACTGATTTCTGTTGTACAAGAAGTCAGGCGTCCACTGAGCGAGTGTGTTCAACAAACAGATATAGGGCTGGAGAGGAAGAGGCCCTTTGTCTTTTAAATCTGGTGTGGAAGGTGTTAGGTTCATTCAGATGAGCATTGGCTGCAGCCTGTGGCAGTTGTGGATTGTAGCTGGTTAATACCTTGAGTCCTCTCTATAACACAGAAGACTCTTCAGATGAGATTTTTTGTTCCAGTTTGTTTATGTGGTCGTGTTTGGCCACACTGACAGCTTTGTGGGGGCATAACTCACTGTATGAT
This sequence comes from Helostoma temminkii, assembly GCA_900302695.1. NCBI lineage: Eukaryota > Metazoa > Chordata > Actinopteri > Anabantiformes > Helostomatidae > Helostoma > Helostoma temminkii. The sequence goes on from OMLM01008088.1 coordinate 31,755, forward strand.
TCACTGTCACCCTATTGATGCAGCACAGTTTTCTCAACCCAGTTCTGAATCTGGCTTTTTACTATATCAGTGCCTGTAGATAACAGGTTTTTAATGCTTAGAGAAGCCAATCAGAGCAGATGAGCTTCCGTCCTGCAAACTGATGTGTAAGAAAACAATGGTATAAAAATATAATAATGATACAATCTTCAGTTTTAAATTTCTCAAATGTTGTTACAAATCACATAGCAATAGATTATTCCCATGTACATCTATATAATTTTGTATGTTTAATCTAAAAATCTTTAGTTTTAATTAACTAAGTATAAGTAACTAACTAATAAATCTTAATTCCTCACAGATGTTTAGAACCTGCATGTTGTGTAAATTTGCTGAATCTTTCAAATACATTTCTTCACTGCTACTCTTATATCACATGTAGCCACTGACAGCAAATAACTACTGAACTCTGCTTTTTGTATGAAAACAGTCATCAACCATTGGCTCAATAACAACAACTCACCAGCAGGGGGCGCTATCATAAAGGCAGTACAATCAAAGGCCACTTTGATTCCTAATTAAAACATAACTTTCTACCATCAAGTACTCAAGTATAAGTACTGAGGAAGCAGAGGTTGCTGGTGTTACTCACAGTGAATACTAAAATAACAAAGATGAATCTGTCTCACAAAATCTGTCCATCCAATAATATAATACATTGTGGGTGTGTGTGTGTGTGTGTGTGTGTGTGTAGAGTGTATTTGGTATAAAATTGACACCTTCAACAGTCCTCCAGTTTGATGAGTAAAGATAGAACAAATATTCTCTCAGACAGATTCCCAAGGTCATTTCCCTCAAATGAGAGTCCCATGTCTTATGTCTAAACAATCTATTGCATCGTCTGCAACTTGGAAAGTAATGGAAAGTTCACTAAGCTGTGTTTAGGTAAGTCTGTGTGTAACTATGGAAGTATAAACACCACTGGAGACAGATGCAGTTAAAATATTAAATACAGTATGTATTAAACTTTATGTTCTCAGTTTGCCTGCACTGATATTGCAAACTCTCCTTGTCCTTGCTACTGAATTACTCATCTTTGTCTTTCATCACCACTTTCATGGGTCTCTAAAGAATGTACCATCTCAATCACTGCTAGTCCCCCAGTGGAATAAAGAAACACTAGTTTGTCATGTTAGCTTCCGCTCCCACACCTCAGGGTCAGCTGCCAACATGTTATTGCACAGGGCATTGGGACTGAGGTGTGTCTGTTGTGGGTGATATCCTACCTGTTTCATCCTGCTGTGTAATAGAGAACAATCTAATCGCCTCACCACAGCTTCCTCCTCCAGACTCTGTTTAGAAATAGAACAGAGGCCGATGAATAAGGCCACATCAATCATAAAAGGATTCTCCAGAGAACAAGAACACTCTCACTACTCTCTCAGAACAACATCCAGCTCCCTGATGTTACCTTACTTTACCTCAGACACATACGGAACCACAAACATTTAAGAATCTTCTGTGATTTCAGCTCTTTCCTCGCTAATTTGTCCTTCTATGTCATTCAGCACGATCTAAACATTCTTATTCCTCTTTCCCTTTCATCTCACAGTCACTTCTCACCTTCCTGTCCTTCATATCCCCCTTTCTCCCCTCCCCTTCTCCCTCTTCTTGGCTTCCATTCTCACACCATGCACACCTTCTGCCTACAATTGATAACATCCCTGATGGCGCTGCTTTATTAGCCACCCACAGGCAGATTAACCAGAGCAATAATACACCAATCAACAGCAATTATGCCCTGATAAGCACAGGGATAGCTCTGCTGGGTGGGGGAAAGGATGTGGCAGTTGTAGAGTGATTGGGTGTGTTTTACTGCAGGATTAAAGGTTGTATGTCTGTGCATACATTTGTGTGTGTTATACAAGAATATTTAATTGAGTGTGCTTTGTTTTTTGCCTGCTGTCTTAATCTCTTCACAGGGCATGTTATTATAATCAGATGAGAAATCAGTTCTAGTCTCCTGGTCCTTATCAGGGGCTAATTGAAGCCATGAGCAGGCAGGCTGTGTCCTCATTTGTGTAGTCAAAGTTATCATTGAAAGTATGAACACGAGTGCAACAAACCAGCGTGATAAGCACAGATTTTGAATCAATATTGTGCATCATTACTTGCAGAGTGTATTATTATTATGACTGACAACATCCCTTCTCCCACCATTACATTATATTAAAACACTTCAGTTACAATGTTGGCACTTATCAGTTTATGGACTTCACTGCCTAAACAGCAGCCTAGCATTGTTATACAGCAGCTAAATGATGATGGAAAACAGCGGAAGGGTAGGCATGAGTTTCCTGCCAGCAGGCATTCACACACCAGCCAAGTCTGATTTGAAGAACATCTGTGTGGATTTAATCCTCCCTTTGCCCTCTTTTTTCCATACGCAAACATGCATTCGCATGCATGAGAGTACACATCCGCATCTGCACATGCATACTGTATATGTGCTAACTTAGAAGCACACAAGAAGCTTTTTTAATGGCAGACCAGAGACCCTAGGAACTGTTTGCTGCTGTGCACCAATCTGTCATTTCCAGAATTGCTTTATACCAGCAAATTTACCAAACTGTGTGCACACATGCATTCAATTAGTTCCCACAAAAAGCTTTAGAAACAATAGTCCCACTTCTCTATCCAAGAGAATAATTATTTCATTTAGCTTTTTCAAGTTTCAAGCACAGCACGGCACATTTTGATAATTTATTGCATTTTCAATGTCAAAAGGCTGTGGTGAAATTCTGAAAACTGGCACAGAGCTGCATGCATCGGATCCTCTGGTTCACAGAACACGGATGTCTTTTCCAACCTTGAGGTCTCTCAGCCCATGACCTCCAAAAGTTAATCTTAGAGCACAAAATGAAACAGACGTTTACAATTTCCTCAAGCATGAAATTAAATAAATTTCCTTTGGCTGTCCCAACTCTAATTATTTCTCAGGATTTATGACAGTGTCACTGTTATTTGTTTTAGGACAGAGTATACACATGCACTGGTGGTAGCATCACATTCTTTCACACATCACTGGAAGAGTTCTGCAAAGTTTCTGTCTCTAGTCTAATGACCTTAACACCTGTGATTGATGTGGGAGGGGAGATGTGCATGTAGAGGCACAATCTACCTGAGGTGCTTGCTTGTGTGCATGGCTTTGTGTGTGTTTGCGTGCATGACGGGGTAAGGTTAATTGAAGTTGTTAGAGTGAAAATGATTCCCTCAGGGGGATGTAGCAGGCGGAGGGGGTGGGTGGGTGTAGTAGTGGATGACAGACCGAGACCAGGAAAGAGGAATGACATGGATGGATAAAGAGAAGCAGGATAGGGGTAAGGGTCAAAGGGATTACTCCTCAACCCCAGAGCTCAGAGGCAGAGATGCATGAGTACGGAGAGACAAAATTATTCATCTAAAGGTCAGGTGTATCTGTTTTTCCATCTATCCAACTTCTCACTCGCTGTTGTTTTCGTCTTTCGATCCCCTTGTCTTCTTTTGCTCTTTTTTTCTTGAGCAAATAAGGTCTCAAATTAATTTACACGATAACCTTTACCAAACCTGTCCTCACCAGTTTCTCACTTCACCCTGTCTCACACAACCCTCTCTATCTCCCTTTCAATCTGTCTGTCCCCTCCTGTGGCCTCTCCCCTCTCCTCCCATACCAACCTTCATTTCATAGATGACAGGTTGGCTGACTGTAATCCAACAGATGCTGGGGCGGGGAGGCCTGACCAACTGTTTTAACTCCAATCAGCTTTTATTGCTCTCTGAAGGAACCTCACACAACCTCCTGCCAACCTGACAGGAGACAGGAGACATACTGTATATATGCATATGTGTGACTATGAGTGTGTGTGTTGATTAAGGCAGGGGGCTGATGGGGAAACAGGGTGACAGTCGTTACCCCCTGTGCCTGGTGTGTGGCCAAACCGCTGGCTTCAATCAACCTAAATGTGTTTGTGCATGTGTATGTGTGTTTGTGTGTGTCCGACATCAGCAGGGTAGGAGATGTAGTGGGTAATGCATCTGCCACTGTCGCTTGTCCCCGACAGTCTGAGCCACCCCTGTGTCGTCCACGTCTGTCGCCTCCTTCCTATTCTCCATCAGTCTCTCTCTCTGCACCCCATCTCTAGTCTCCCTCCATCAACCCTTCTAAGACAAAGCCAAAAGCCCCTGGGAGTTAATACAGTTTAATTTTAAAGCTGTTATTTGCATCATCTAAACAGTCACCAGGAGATGCTGCTGGACCTTTAATGTCTCCCTGCCACTGTACAATAGTTACTATCAAAAATGTAGCACATTACTCAATGAAGCGGAAACATTGCCTTTTCAACTGTTGTTTGGGTACTCAAGGATCATTCATCAAAAGAATAGTATAATTTTCCGCACATTTATGCTATAATCATACTACTCCTGTGCCAGCTTTAATGCAGTTATTGTAACTCATTGGCGATGGCGAGGACACAGGGAAAAGTAATTTAAGCTACGTAATTTAGTTTAGATTTATGCTTTGAGTTATCCTCAGGTAATTTATAAGATCATCTGTGGACTGTAAAAGGTATACCTCACAGATTTTGAAGAATGAAAGAAAATAAAAAAATCACATTTCAACTATTTTCTCTGACACAAAAGGATTTTAAAATGACGTTCTGCTGTGGCACATCAACAAATCCTCATTTTGCACAGTTCAGCTACACAATAGCTGACATCCAGAAGCCATCACTCATTTGATAAAAGGGTACCTCTGTTTTTCGGATGATTTATGGAGTCTGCAGAGCTATGGGCCGCTTGAATCCTGCAACCTGACCTGCAGGCTATTAAAGTCAGTGAAGACCATAGAAACATTTGATAGGGGACATGTGAATCTTCTCTCTTCTAATCACTTTTATTGGTGCCGCCATGAAGAGGTGATGTGACCTTGGCCATGGCTGTGCGTGGACATAGATCTCATTTACACACTTCAAACACTAGACAAAAGCTGCCACAAAAGCACTTTCTTTCTTGTCTTCTTGTATGGAAGTTGCTGTATGAATATATAATTCTCAGTACATCATTTAATGCTTATAAGCCTTGTAGAAAAAATAAGAAACTGTGGTTAGTGTTGACTGTAGGGTATCCTCGCACTGACTACAAAATCAAAAACCGAGTAGTAAATAAGTATAAAAACCAAAATGCACCCCCTCAAAGTATGTCAAAACCTAGTTAATAATTAATAACTAGTACATACATCATGTGTCTTGTACTCACATCAATCATATTTACTTATATTTTAACTTTGTCTGAATTGTTGCAGTTTTTGCATGTGCGTTGTGAGATTTAGTGATAGTGGGTTGGAAAAAAGCAGCATCAGTCATACATGTGTAAAGTAAAGTCTATTCTTGGCTGGCAAGTGCACCTAGGTGCAGAGACATACCTGAGTACATTAATTTAATATTAAATATATAATATTTTGGTATAAGATGATCATTTTTGTTTCTTGTTCCAGCATGACATGAGCGGTCTAGTGTTGTGCTAACTAAATAAAGGTTATGCTGTCCTTGGCCCTCTGGTTAAATTTTACATACTGTATGCTTCATCCCCTAAAAGACACTAGACAGTAGACTCCTGCAGAGCAACACACATATACTCACATACAATCCTTGTGAATCAGTACACCATTGTCCCTAAAAAACACTTCAAGTGCTAAGGTGCAGCATTACTGCAGACTCCACACTGACATGCTTTGTGATTTCAACAGTACTAGTAATGAGTGTACATAACACATGATGTGCCATATGTTTTTCTTTCAAGTAAATCCATTAGCTGGTGTAACTAGCACACATAGCAAGGTTCTGAAGGCTGGAGCAAATGACATTGCCGGAAGCAGATTTCAAATTGGCTAGAGAGGAGAGCTCTCTTTAGTATGTGTGTGAGTCATTTTCAAGGGTAAACAGCCAGTGTATGAGTTGGAAAGGTCACCTGTGTAGTCAGCCCCACA
>OMLM01008089.1:0-26289 GCA_900302695.1 Helostoma temminkii
TGAATTATGTTTTTCATGCCATTTCATTTTCATGATTTGTGCTAGTAATTCCTAGAGGGCTCTAGTCCCTAAATATCCTCTAGAAACACTCAGTTCACCTCCATCTGAGTTCAAACCACAGACAATAACTGGTGGTCTTCATAATACATGAACCTCATCCCACAGAGGAGCCATTTTCTGGGTAGCTGCATCTGTCTAGAACATGCTCATTCACACAGGCTTCCTAGGTGTTATTCAACTACCCATATATACATAATAAGTGTGTTTGAGCCACATGCAATCTCATTCTCTATGTTGCTTGCACAAGCACTTTGGAGCATGAGACACACATGCAAGAACACATGCATATAAAACATCTTCCTACACACACATTGCCTAACACAGTGAAGCCAACCACATGAAGGTTTACAACATCTCAAGTTTGCATGACCACAGAGACTGATGCCGTTAGGACCTTCCACTGTTCAGGCTTTTAAATTGGTCCCAGTGAGATTTGAGAGCTCAGACCACAGAGCCGACCTCTAACTGTACAACTGCGTATCAAAGAATTAGTCTCTGTCAGCCCGATCAATATCCAAACAGCAGCTAGAGACCTAGCTCTGATGTAGGGAGCTTGTTATAGTGTATTAGTGGGCTGATGATGATAATGGCAAAGGCCACTACATTAGGACCTTGGTGGTTCTCAGCGGTTTTATTTTTAGTAAAAGTTTTTATTTTAGGTAAAGTGGTTGTTAAATCAACTTAGATTAAGAAACTTTGATTAAGAAAAACACAATCAACGCTGGTTTATTAATGAGTAGTGAAGCCAAATATAACTATACTCAATGGCCACTTTATCAGGTGAACCTGTACAATCTAATGTGATCCAATACAACTGCTCTGCCATAAATTCCACTGTAACAAAGTGATAATTTCTCAGTATTTAACTTAAAACTGTCAGACAAGTGATAATTCTACCATATGTCTACTCATACTGAAGTGCATTGTACCATTATTGAACGGAAGTATGTTATATTGAGAAGTGTCTCGGATGATTTGGACCCCTCATTGATGTAAATCTGTAGGTCAAAACAGTAGAACCATCTTTTAATGTAATGCAGTCCAGTAAGACTCCGTCACCCACTATGACCTCAATAATAAACATATAGCAGAATTATATCCTTTTGACAGTTTGAACTTGAGAGAAAATTGAGAGACATTATAACCTTATAAAAGTATAATTCATGGCCAAACATTGCACAGGTGTACCTAATAAAGTGGCCAGTGAGTGTATATAGCTGTATATGACTATAGATACTATATCCACAAATATATTCCCATACTATACTATATAATACTAATGCAACACACCTCTATAAAGAGAGCGGTTGACTCAACTACATGGTCATTTTGAAGGATGTAGATTGTGGTGCTGTTGAACAGTAATGTATTTCATTAGACTTTCTTATTCTACAGAAATGTATATTCTGTGGCCGTGATGCTTGAAGGAGGAGGGTGCCGATGAGTCTCGCAGTAGCAGGCACCTTACTGCCTCCACAGTCTGAGCACAGTGACCAGACTCCACACAGACAGACATGATGAACATCATATTTAGCCTGTCTGCCTGCTAAAGACAGAGAGTTCAATCACACCAACCTCCCCGCGAAAAAGACAGAACAGCGAGCAGTAAGATGCGGTGCACTCTGCCGTTGTCAAACTTGCGACTGCAAGAGTGAAGCTTGGGTATTTTACGGTACATTATCCACTATATGCTCCAATCTCATCTGGCCACAACTTGATAAGTGGTGTGTTTTAATGACTCATATTTCAAAGAACATAAAGAACTGCAAGTACCACTTAAAAGTATCTATATCTAATCCATAACAATCTCTCCATCTAATAATTAAATGTTTCTGAATGGAGTATTCCCATTTCACTGCCACTGACTGTTTTCTTACCGGCTGCTGAGATGTCAGTACAAATGAATTGAATTGGGATGAGACCAACGTCTGTGTCTATGGAGCTAAACTCCTGGTGAATTGTGCCAGTGCAGAACCGCACCACGTTGCGGTCTGTCCTCTGTAGCGCTCTAGCCCTGGCAGAGAGAACAGGGCCCCTCTTGTCTGGCAGGCATGTTGACAGGAAACATAATGCATTCACATCATAATGAGTCAGTGAATACATGTTCCTCATACTGCTCTGCTTTCTCTCACTTACATACAGTATGTCTTTACACAGATACGGAAGAAAACACACACAAATCTTCTGTGCGCTGACACAAATACGTAGTCATACAAACATGCACGGTCAATCACAAACCACTCAGTGTCTGGTGCAGAACGGCCTGATCGCTGGTCTCATCACCAAGGAAACCGGCACTAAGCGGGCGCCTGGCAGAGACAGACTGGCATTTAGCATTTAGGACCCCACAAAGCTTTCAGGCAGAGCATACAGACCTTTTTTCATTGAAAAGAGAATCAGAGAGAGATTAGTCACATGGACACATGCAGAGAAGTGAAGAGAAAAGGGGAAAATGAAAAAGTGCTTGATAAACACAGGAGAACGATCTAGAGAAGAGAATGAGAGATTGACGGAAACAATGGGGAGCAGGTGAGCAACAGATAGACGAGCTCCAAACACAATTTAATTAGAGAAAAACATATTATAAAAGCAGGGAAGGCATTCAAATGTGGCTAATAGACAGAAAGGCAGGAAAGAGGAGAGAAAAGTGAGATTTTCTTCTGTTTTTTACTGACAAGTTCTTTACAGCACTGACTAAATAACCACAGAGAGTGAGGTGTCTAAGTAACATTAAACACAATCTGAGCGTTAAGAGGCACATGTGTGATTTCAACTGACGTCACAAACGAGGGAAGCTATTAATACTCATGCCCACCTGAGTCTCCACCAGACTAGGGAAAGAAAATACAGTGCAAATGAACTGTAAAAATAAAAATGTGTTGTTTTTCCCCTTTGCTTCATTCACAACTCCTCAAGCTAGGAGGAAAGGCAATGAAAAGAGGGCATATCAAGCATTTAGACTGTCTAGAGGCCTCTGAACAGAATGCTGACGATCAGGGGACTGCACAAAGCAAACTGGCGTAAAAGGGTGATTAGGTGATGGCAAACTCCAGATGTTTTTTGGGGAGAGGAGAAGAGAGGAGATAAGAAAGGAGAGAAGAGAGGAGAGGAGAAAAGAGAGAAGAGAGGAGAGGAGGCACAAATTAAAAAGATAACCACAGGTGTATGAGGTCACCATATCTGCCTCTTCTGCTAAACTGAAATGGTCTGACTTTTTACTTTTCTCTTCTTGTCTTTGTCTGTCCAACCCCCTATTTCCTTCTGGTCTCAGTTTTCTCTTTCCTGCAGCTCATCCTCCTTTAAAAATGACATTTATATATATTGCTAAAATACTGCAGTAAATATGCCTTGAAGAAAACGAAGTGCTGCGCAAAGTAAAGCACTTTTTTTTTTAACCAACTACTCAAAGAAACAGTGTGCCTTTTAAATGAAAAGACAATATATTGTTATGTTGTTCGTCCATTGTTTGTCCATTGATCTAATGCCACTATGAGCAGGATGGCATAATAATTTGTCAGTAGTTTCCAAATATTACAAATCACTGTTTAAAAATACATTTTAATGATGAGACAACACTATGGTGTAGGTTTAGTTAGGTTTAGGTATAAAAATGACTTTGTTAAATTAAGTGAGAATCACAAGGCAAACAGCAGCCTTAAAGTCTGACATTTTGTTGGCCCATTCAGCCACACTACCTTCTACCCTACATGCTTTATCCTTCTATAACAACATGACTTCGTTCCTTGCTCCTGTCAGAATTACAACAACCACTAGAGAAATTTGTCACTTGATAATATGTTGTTTTGGCACACTTGCTAAAAAGACTGATGGTGTTGTTCTTCTTGGGAAATCCCTGAGGAAATGTTTGTTAATTAACATATCTCCCAAAAGCTGAAACTGAATAGTTTTGCAAAATGTTCTCTGGCAATGTTTTCCATTTGTTTTCACAATAATATTTATGTCAAGCAAATTAATATCTGGTTTAAGCAACTTAAGTTTGATCAAACCTTTGATTGTTATGTGGTTAAGGTTAGGGAAAGATCTTGGTCTTGGTTGAATATTGAAAGTGTTACAAAACAAAACATGTTTAGAAATTTGATTCTCGTCTTCATCTTAACCAAAGTGCTTGTGTTTCCTAAAGTAAACCATAGATGTGAACACATCTCTGCTCTAAGCTCCCAGACAACATGTGTATAGTTTTCAGTTAAAAAAACAATCGTACCAAACATAATCCCGGCGTCCAGGTTCAGGCTACCTGTTAAACCCCATGTAAAATCTGCCTGTGTGGCTGATTTGCTCTCTCAGTTTCACTTTCACCTTTTCATGTACAATTAACTGGTCTCCACTTATTATTGTCTCACAGCTCAACTCTTAAACGCCTCCTCCCCCGTCCTCTCATTGTCTGTGATGATTTGATAACTCTGTGAAACACTGTATCATATACGCCTCATCTCATCTGCACAGCCGATTCTCAGTATTAATTCTTCATCCTAATTTAAACAAGGATTAATTAAAATTGGAGTCATTTTTTTTCCTCCCTGCTGTGCGTAGCAGTGGTGTAATCCATTACAGAGAGGCTGCTTCAGCTCTGCCTTGCAACCTGTATTCATGAGCTTTAATCTAAACATTGTTTTATTATAACAATAGTGAATGGCGTCTCATGCGGCTGTGCAGACACAATGATGGCAGTCCCGGTGGGCCCTCCTATTCTATGCTATCCTTTTTTTTAACAAAGAGCAATTTTTTTCCATTGTGCTCTAATACGCCACACACATCTCCTGGTCTCTCTCATCATCCGGTGGTACAGTAATAAAGACAAACTACATCTCTCTCTGTTTCTATCTTTCTCTGTCTCACTCCTACTCCCAAAGAGTTACGCCGCCCGATTCTACTTAATTACAATGAACAAAAGAGGAAGAGTCACGTTTCAACTTTGACCCTAATTCCAAAGGGGAAATCATCCTGTAAACATGGAGAAAATTGTTCTAAAACGGGACAAAGCCCTGTCTTAATAAAGCACCCACTAGCAAAGTACAATGGAGTCATTGATCATCCTATGTCATCATTAAAATCCTACGTTTCATCTCACAACTTTAATAAAGGAAAAACGTCAAACGTTTACAGGCCAGAGAAGATGGATCACTTGATATTCTGCCATTGATTACGAGATATGTTTATGAAGAGTTAGTGTGGAACCACAGACTCAATGTCCTGCTCTCTCTGAGTGAGCAATGGTTTCTATCTATATCGATATTTCACAGGACAATTCTCCATCATCTCAGCAACTTCTTTACTTCTGCCATCTTTACTGACATCACAACTCTACATTGCAGTGACAGTGAACTGTAATTGAACATCATTGTTGTCTTGCCATAATTACAGTTGTCATTGTGCACTGGAAGAAAAAGACTTAATAGTCTCTGGGTAATTACCCCAATTGACTAGATGCTAGCTAATTGGATTGTTGACATTTTGTGGATGTGTACATCTCAGCATGTGTGCGTACATGTGAGTGTGCGCACAGTATATGGGAAACACAATAACCACAGGAACCTTTTTTTTTTTTTTTTTTACAAACAGCAGGAAGGGAGGCATAATACGATCAGCCTTTTCAAAACTGGTTTCTGTTAATTCATTTAACGGTATATCACAATTATTTAATTTTACTTGGAAAATCGAATTTAAATCATACCTAATGATTTTCAGAACAATTATTTTGTTGGTATTGTTTTATTTTTTTACTAATTAATTTTCTTTTAAAACTATTATTTTAAATTATTGCCACCGTTCCTCATAGGTTTAATTATTCTGATTGACCTCTCAAGAACACCTTCTGCTTTGAGAAAGCACACTAAAATGAAATATTAAAATATATTACTTAAATGAAGTATTACAATATTTTGTAATGTCAAAAAATATTTTGTCCATTAACATTTATGCACTTCAGTGTTGTGATTCCCAAGCTACCAGACACAATACTACTTCACAAATATTGAATCAGATCAGAATATTTTTATCAAACTGCAAACACTTTGACGTGACATCCCTTCACACATTCCCAGTTTCAGTCAGATCTGATTCCAGACAGCCTCTACTAGCATATAAATAGCAAATAAACTCACGCAATCCTGTTTATCTGATCTCACCGTGCCTTATGTACCCGTCACGCCTTCCGATCACACGTTGCTGGCAGGCAGATTGTCACCAAAAATCAGGAGGAAATCAGGAGGAAGCAGAGCGTTTCCCAACAAGTTACATACTGTCTCTTAAGAACCATGGTGCCCTCAAGAAGATAAACCTGTGGACATTTGAAATAGCTGTTTATCTCAGGAAAGACACACTCTCCTCTTTTACTTTGATTTAAAGAGTATTAACATAGAAGCCGACTTTCCAGAGCTCAGTCTAAATCTGCCTTTTTATTGATGCACTCACTTCTGAAGTTGTCCTCTAGCTTGTCCAAAAAAATTATGTTGTGGTTTCACCTAGCAGTGAATGAAAAGTCCTTGGAGACATGCTTAATGTAGTGGGCTGGGTAAATAAACTTGATGTGACTTAACCTTAAGTGTTCTATAAAGATATGTGGACTGTTCTGGACATCCAGCACATACAGCAGTTTTAAAGAGACACAAAATTTCTGATCGCACATGTCCAATCATCATCATCATCATCATGTCCAAGTGGATTTTAATGACACACTGAGAACAACAATATGGAAAATGGAGACATAAACAAAAGTTAACATTATGTAAGCCTTAAAAAGCATGGCTTGCCTATGATTATGTCCAACCTCTGTCTGGGTATACTGTACATACACGCATGTGCAACTGAACTGTTCCTATAAAGCCAAAGCTATCTAAAATCTATAAGCCAGGGTCACAGACCAAATGACAGACATAATCTGTAGCAAAGCCCATCTTAGCAGATGATTTGGGCCTTGGCTCAATAGTTTACACATTGTTCCATTTTCACAAATCACCTCTTAGCAGGCAAGCTCATACAGATCAGCAGCCACAGCTCATGAGAAGAAGCAAGTAAGCAAGTCACAGCCTCCTGGGTCACAAAAAGGCAATAAAGAAAGTTTAATATGTTAGGTCCCCGAAGGCAGCGGCTACAAATTGGTGCAGTTCTACTTAATCTCTACCAATTAAAGAGTTCATGAACTTATTTTAATTCTAAACTCAGTCAATAAAATCACAATATTACACCAAATCATTCATTTAAATAGACCAAACCTTTTGCATTTGCCATTAACTACATGAAAGTATGGCTAAAGATATATTCATGTAATGTAAATTAAGATTTTAAGTTTTATTTCAGTGCTCTCCTCTTTTTACACTTAGTTTAGAAAGCTCTTTTATCTTAGTAAGAGGATTGCATCCACTTTATTTTACATTGTTCCCTTGATCACGTTTTCCTCTTGAACTATTTGCAAGGTGTTTGCAAGTTAGCCTTGGATGCCAAGTCAAGTGATCTCTGTAGGGGAATGGAGAAGGCTACTGCTCTTAGAGAATCTTTGAAAGTGGCCACACAATAATTAATTCTGGGAATATTGGGCTTTGTATCAGTGTGTTGTTTCATGCACTGCTGAGAATTTGAAATACAATCAGGGATTCCCAGTGGAGAAAGAAATATCTGTTTGCAGTATTCATAGACAGGATTTTACAGTAGCAATTCTTTAATCTTTTGTTGTTACTATTATGTTACAAAGCAATACAGCATTGAACACTGCATCGGCACACTTCGCTCATACCAATGAATGTGAACAACAATGTTAGCTGTCTTTTTTTTCCTTCCATATTCACATAGTTAGTCTATGTGAATATGGCCTCAGAGACTACAACACAAAAACTATGACAACTCAGTGTTGCAAAGTGGTCAGCATGACAGCTGTATTGGACACCCACCAGTATGTCCAGTCTTTGTCACTTGTTGGTGCGTATGCTCATTAGCTCACTGTCAGTGGTCTGGATGAGTGGGTTTAGTTTAAGGTACGTTCTATTAATCACAGAACAGTTCATTGCAGCACTACCATTACAAAGTTAGTGCCACTGTATTGCAAGGCAGTCTTGTTTAGGCAGCTTCTGAGTAATGTGGAAAAAACATGCATGTATGAACATTCCATTATTGTGTTACTCTTAGTTACGTTCCTCAAATAGCCAGGATCTACTGTACTTAAAAGGCTTTTGTAGGACAGTGGACAAATGGGACACAAACGCACTCACACAGTGTGTCAGTGAGGTATGTTACAATACTATCTAGCATTATTACTTAAGCCTGTGCTATATCCCCATGATATAAATGTGCGTGGGAGGGTGGGGTGAAGGATCTGTGTGTTTATGTGAGTAAATAGGTATGTCCATGTTAATGTGTGTTTGCATGTGTGCTTGTGAATTTAGCCTCTCATATTCTGGCAAAATCATGTGGCTGAGTGGATTTGCATATTGAGCACATTACAAACACAAAGCAGTATGCAGCACTGGACAGTGTTTCTCTGCACCCACCACCAGTCTTCAAGCTGTCAGGGAGGGCAACCAGATAAGAGAGGAGACTCTACTAGGCATGGATTTTAGGGCTGAAGGGGCACAGCAGCATATGGTGCCCCTTGATAGCTATGCCCCTTATATTGTTAGACTAACACCCCATTCTTGGTCACCACAAGAAGAAGGACTCACGGGCTTACAGATGAAAAAAGAAACTTTAATTTAAATTTAATTTCAGTTGGACTTAGACTGTAAATTGGATTTTGAAAATCTGATTACTTTATGCTATTGACATTTTAATCTGAGTTTCAACCTTCCTTGTTTCGACATGAACATAAATAAAATACAACTGCAATTGCAAAAAAGTTGGGACCCTGTGTAAAATGTATGTAAAAACAGAATGCAATGGTTTGCAAATCTGATGAATCCATATCTTATTCACAATAGAACAGTTTAAATGGACAGAATGTACAATTTTAAGAAAAAGCTAAGGCGATTTTGAAATTGGGCAGGAACATGTCTCAAAAAAGTTGGGATAGAGGCAACTAAAGGTTTGGTAAGCTAAGTGGTACTAAAAAGGGTGAGCAAGGAAGAAAAACTGCTGTGAAGCAGAGTTCAAATGTAAAGACCACGCAACCTATGTAAATAGAAATAAGCAAAGACTAAGGCTCTCCAATATGCTAACCATGAGTAATGCTGTACAAATTGATTAGGTCTCACATGTCTTAGTCTGTGCTTGGGCATGGTCATGTTCAGATGCATACAAATGGAGCAACAATGTTTTTGTAGATTTCTCTGTAGGCATGTGCATGTGTTGTAAACGTATGAAATGCGTATGTTTATGTTCACACATAAACTGCCTTCTGCAGTTTGTCACGAGCTCCACGGAGTTCCACCTGTGCCCTCTAAAAACGCTATACAACAGCTACAATGTTAAGGTGAAGCATAATAACAGTGCACAGATGGGAACTCTCCCTCTCTCTCTCTTTCTGTTTTAACACAACATTCTTTTCAGTTGTTCACACGCATCACATCTGACATGCTCACTCGTTGCCTGCAAGGATAAAACAACAGGGAGACCACTTTTCAGTTTCATCTGCATCCCTGGAAAGTCACTTGTGTTTCAACAGAGTGTGTGGGATGCTGAAGAATAGAGTGTGTTAAAGAGAGGTACAAAACAAATAAAGAGTGAAAACTAAAAGAGAGTGAAAATGGACAACAGCCTAGCATAAAGGGAAGCATGACAAGGAGAGAGAGAGAGATGTGGAGCGTCTACATCAGACAGAGCTTGAGACTTTCCAGGAAAGCTAACCTCCCATCTACAAGC
Organism: Helostoma temminkii; assembly: GCA_900302695.1. Classification (NCBI taxonomy): domain Eukaryota; kingdom Metazoa; phylum Chordata; class Actinopteri; order Anabantiformes; family Helostomatidae; genus Helostoma; species Helostoma temminkii. Next base: position 9,868 of record OMLM01008089.1, read on the forward strand.
TGATAATTTAATCACATTTATTGTTTCATGACATATTGTCAGTCATTTCCTCGTAGGAAAAAGGTTATTGTACACTAGCACACAGAGGCTCCAGCTAGGTCTACGTCAGCGTTCTACTTTCTACACAACAACGTCACTTCAGCTGTGACAAGTTGATAAGCCAAGAAACCTGCGCAATGGCAAACATTTGAGTGACAATGCCTTTGACCTAAAGCATAAATCCCCCATTATCCCCAATATGCTGCACTGATCAGTCAAATAAGTGCAAACACATGAACTTCTTCAGTTCTGGATGTTTACAACACACAATCTGTAATAATTGCACGCTATTATTTTCTACTTCTTGTAGAATCTACTGGATTGTACTGTATGAGGCCTGTCTGATCATCTTTCTTATTTAATTTCACTTCTTTTAGTGATGTCACTTCATTTCCACATCCCAGCAATGTTGTTTTTACTGCTGTGATACAGTGGTAGGTAGAAACGAGTTACATTTACTTGAGTGACTTTTTGAAAAAAATGCACTTCTACAAATACTTTTACTGCACCATACTTTTTACTTTTACTTGTGTACGTTTGTGAAGAAGAAGCTCTACTCCCACATTGGGCTACACTTCTACCACATGACCATCTCTCACCAATCAGACATAACTACAATAATCACATGACTCCATTTCAAAAATTAGACATAGCCATGCAGTCACATGACCACAAACAATATGCGGCAGGATAGAGGTGCAAACCTTTCACACATAGAACAGGGAATGAAAACACATTGTGGAAATGTGTTTTCATTCCCCTGGAGGCAACTGTCTCCGATGCTTAAAACCGAAGAGGATGAACACCACTAACCTCATATACAAAGTATGTTTCGCTTACACACAGTGCAAAAGAACCGCTCTAAAATGTTTCCTCTGTGTCAAAACAAACCAGCATTTCATCACACAAAAATTCAACGAGCCTGTTGTGCCATTTGGAGGGCAAGTGAATATACAGTATACAGTATATCTTGTCACTGGAAGTAGTTTTTACTGTTCAACACACATTACCTACAGTAGGTATTAGTTTCAAAAGTTTTATGTTGTGAAAAAGTGAATTTGGACATTTGTGTTTCTTGTGCCTTAATTTGTTATTTTGTAAAGATGTTATTTATTTTTACTCATTTTTTGTTTTATTATTTGACAATACCACAATTTATTTTATTTATTTTGTCTGTCTGATTACATCATTTCTAAAAAAAATTCTAAAGGCATTATGACCAAACAGTTACTCAGTACTTGAGTAATCTTTTTCACCAAATACTTTTTTACTCTTACTTGAGTATTTTTTTTTGCTGGCTACTTTTTACTGTTACTTGAATAATATTATTTTGAAGTAACACTACACTTACTTGAGTACAATTTTTGAGTACAATACCTACTTCTGTTGTGACAGCCCAAAGTACAAGTAGACTTTATGAAGTAGGCTGTATGAAACCATATTTGATGGTGAGCACTGAGGTAATATGGTTTTAAAAGCAGAAATACTGAACTACAGAAAAATAGCAAAAGTAAAAATAAAACAGCAGTTTTCTTACCCCAGTCAGTCTATGAATTACCTATGGCTGTGAAAAGCCCTGGGCATATTTAATGCAGGAGAATCTGCCTCCTTTTCACTTCGTTCCTTGTTTTTATCTCTCTTTGTGCAGTATTTTGCGTTTTCACTCCATTAAAAGCACAACATGTGAGTGTCAGGACAACATGCAGAGGCATTTCAAGTTCAGTTCATCTGCTCACCCTGACCACATAAAGCAGCAGGATTAGTTCATCTTAAGAGATAAAGTGACAAAGGATTTCACTATACTAGTATGTTCCTGGCAGATGGATAAAAACATGATTAAGGAAATTTCCACAAACACAAAACGACTTCACTGACTGGAACAGAAGCTTGCAAAAGCTGCATGCTGACGAGTTCTCCATCTTGTTGGAAAAAATGTCACACCTAAGACCTCTGACCTTCAGAAGCTTTTAAAAACTCAAGGATAGAAGTAATTTCTGTAGGTGTTCTCACCAAGCACCTTGGTAGCCATTACAGAGTAGTGCAGGCAAACCATCAGGCCAACAATGAGCAATTTTCAAAATTACATTCCTCTAGAATATGAAATTACACATTATATTTTTAAAAGCCTGTGCAATTATCTGCTCAGGACAAGTCAGTGGTCACAGGGTCTGCATCCTCTCAGTGTGACACCAGCAAGCTCAGCTTCTGGGTTCATCAAGTGCTGTAAGGTCATTTAGTTGTTGTGTAGATCAATGAACAATCAATTTCAAATTAGTGATGCAAGGCCACAGTACTCCAGGGACTACCGCTGAAAATACCTATATACTGTATATCCCTTGCTTGTAGACACATGTCAGAAAAATTACATAAAAACCACCCACAGCTAAATCTTCACCTTTCTTAAAGGTCTGCTGGACATGCAGCTCCCACTACAGCATTTCATGTAACTGTCTGCCATAACAGACTGGGAATAGGCATCTTGCTCCCCATGAGGCAGAAGGTCGGTGATAGTTTTTGTATTATTTTAAACACTATGCTACTTCGAAATCTCGGACTTTCTGAATTTGAGGGATGACAATAAGTGTCGAGTGTTTTGGGGTAATTTCAGGTCCTTTCCTTTTGTTTCTAGCTTTGGACATACTAAATAGTTATACAAAGCATATCTGTTCAGTAACCAGGATTTTCTGAGATGACAAATGTCCCTAACACTTAAAGATGCAGCAAATAGATAGAAGTAAGTGGATAGAGCGAGATAACACCAATGCTTCAGCATGATGAGGGGTGAAGTTGGGGTGTTGGATCGAGTTGTAGTAGCATTGGTGTCACACCAAAACCCACACCAAACTTTCACTCGCTAAAGAAAGATGCAAAGTAACAGCAAAGAACATGCCCTCAGCGTTAAGGCCAGCAAGGGGACAAATTAAGAGTACTGTTCGGTAATTTAAGAGTATGGTTTACTAGTTTTATTAAATTAAATGTATAGATACACCTTCTAGGATTTAGATAATTTACCTAATTTACCTAACTTTTTGATACTTTTTAAATGTACTTACAGGATTCTTTGAACAACCCATAAGACTATTTAAAAATTCAACCAATATAAAAACACCTGAAAGGCACTGAACAAACTAACAGTCAGCTTCACCAAAGAGTGTGAATTTGCCTAATGAACCTAAAGACAATCTCATTATCTGGAAACCAGAGTATCTGTGATTGGTGGATCACACTGATCAGGTCATTATGATTTGGGGAAAACCTTGCTCCTTTGGGATTTGCTGTAATTTATTTACCAAGCAAATAAGATGGCCCAAGCACACGTGCACACACATACACACCCTGCCTGTTAGCACACTCTTGTGGGAATAATGCATTCACAGGAGCATTTCCTTTGCCATTGATCTGAGCTCATAAAGGCTTACAATGATAAACACAGCAACTATTCTTGGTAATACCAGAGATCAACTTAACGGCCCCCTGGCAGACAATGATTTAGAGCTGCAATATATTTCACATAGGACATAAATGGCATAGGAGAGCTTTGGTAAAATACAAGTCAATTAACATGGATTGATGCTAATATGGGTTGAACCGGTCCTTAAAGATACAGAGAATTTGTGAGGATAAAGGTCCTCGATTTGTAGCTGTAGTTTAGTTTCCTGACTGATTCTCTGAGCTTTGTTAAAGTGAAGACACTTTTCACAATTTGTAAAAATCCAGGTTTTGAGACCATCACTTGCAATAAACAATACTGATTCCTCAATACCACTTTTTTCTTGACTGAGTAGAAGTACAAGCACTTACATTTGTGTACTTGCCAATACTGAGTACTGATACAAATACTTAATAATATTGCATTTGGAGCATTTTTTATTATAAAAACTGCAATTACTGAAAAAGTGCAATAACTTGCCACCCCATTTCAATTAATGAATGTCTTCCAGGAGGGAGTAGTAGCCCTGAAATAGTTTTGCTTTTAATATGATTTGCTCAAGAGTAAAATGTTCATGAACCCACTGTGCTGATGAGAGACAGTAGGGAGATACTGCTAGTCCAAAAAGTATTGGTGAAGTGGCTGTAACATCCAGCAACAGGCTGTGAATATGTTTTTCCAAAAGTCATGTACCGTCAGGAACAGTGTCAACCAATGTTCTGGACATTTTCTCTCTCCAGTGTTTGATTCAGTGGTGATTGCTGCTGTCTCTCCCTGCTGGCATTAACAAACTTATTGTACTGTGTTATACTAACACTTAACGCTATTTTAAAATATCTCCACACCGCATTTCTCCACTCTCGCCTACCTCCTCAGCTAACACGAGATTAATGCTCTGCCGTAAAGCGGTATAGGGTGCCATATCAGAGAAGTTTTACAAGTATGAATATGAGTGCATGAGAGCAGTATCGGACCTGGTTGGTATCAGGACTTCCACAGTAAACAAAAACTTAACCTGTAACTAAAAACGGATTTAACATAAACCCCGGAATAAATCTGCTATGTTGTAATGTATATGTGACTAGGAAGAAGAAGTTATCAGTGGACCGCCCGCTCACTAGGTGGCACCCAACTGGAATTCTTCAAGGTGAGTAGCTCTCTCTTGCAGGTTAGCAAGATGGGTCATGCAGGTGGGTAAGATGGCAAATAAGACCAAAAAGACAAGATGGAGGTGCCTCGTGATGGCTTCTGCCACATGGTCTCTAAAAGACTGACTGAAACATGGACAAAAGTACAGGTAATGCAGCACAAACACACTTTTAACTCACAAAAATATAAAGGCAGTGATGTTCATAGTCCACCATCCAGAAATCCAAGTCCCAACAACAGTCCAATTCCTCCTTCGCCAACAACAGACAAAAAACAGTACAAAATAGGTCCAGTTCCACAACTTCAATGCCTGAAAGTCACCAGAGAGCCAGATCAGACAGAGTAGATAACAGAATCTCCAAAGCCAAAACCGCAGTACAAACACAACTTTACAGGTCCAGGGAAAGGCAAAGCAAACAGGTATTCAGGTTGAAAAGTCATCTGAAAGATGAGACCAGACAAGATCTGGCAAACTGGTGTTCCTGGACGGGTATTCATACTGGGAAGCACAGACTTGACAGATTTGGCTTGATTAATCCAAGAGTTAACAGGCAGTGAGGGAAGAATCTTGTACAAACAGGAAGTTAGGAATTTCACAATAAGACAGAAAACCATGCAAAGATTGTGACACATGTGGGGAAACAGCAAACTAAATTTCATATTTATAATAAGTTAAATAAAATGTACCATTTGTGAATTTTTAAGTATTTCTTTATGTGTTATCTACATGTATCAAGTATTTCCTGAGTGGCTGCTGTGATGTCTAAGTCCTGTCAGTGAAGGTGAAGGTCCCTTCAAACCTCAAGAGCCAGCAAAGCAAAACTGCTCATTTCAAGGAGAGGATCTTCAGGAAGACATGAGGAAGACATCCGCTTTAAATATGTATAAGCCCAGAGGCTCTTAACACACATACACACTCAAAATTAAGCTAAAAGAGTACAACCTGTCAAAGTATCTTACAGACCAAAATCCATATTCATACATTTAAAGCATGTAGGGTCATTAGGGTTTTTTTTTCTACTTTTTAAATTATATAATCCCCTCCACTTTTGCAACCAAAATTACAAAGCATTATTGCAGGGACCTAATGATTAAATTTCCATAAGGTGGTAGTTTTTTTGCATTTAATCAGTTTCCACAATTGTTCAATAATCAAATTTGATCCACTGGGACGTCATCTTACTGCTCAGAACAATGGCTCATTCATACAGAGATTTACAGTGCTAGATTCACTGATCAAATGTCTTATGTCAGTTGAAAAGCGCGACTGTTTCCAGATGAGCTTCTGTTTTCAAAGGTGATACAGTACCTGATACCATTTTTAATTATCCAGCCCTGTGCTTTTAAAAACACAACAGATTGCCTTTCTGTATCAACATCACTCTGCTCCCTACACTCTCATGGTTCACTCATGATTCTCTCATTTGCCACTTTGATTAAAGGTACAACCAACCCCAAAATCTCAAAGCCCCAAACCTCTAAACCCCCAAACCTCTGTGAACTGACCACATCAGATGTGTGCCCCAGATGCTTGGCCAATTGCCGTGGCACAGAGCAGCCAGTGGACTCATTGGGACCTGGTTTAATGTGTGCTTAAGAGACCATGGGACCAGGCGGTTGCTGTGCTCTCTCTCCTCCAAATATCTGCCCATCATTTATTCATTCTCACTCCCAGGATGCCTGCTGCCGCCATCATCTGCGGACCCTGTCGTCTGAAGTTCTCTATGCCTCTGTCGCTCAAACATACACACATACACATGCACGTTGCAAGCGGTCCCAGAGGTCTTTTAATTTTTGAGAGGCTATTTTTAGTTAGAAAAATAATCGAGGTGGAAAGTTCCATCTGTCCAACACTCTTGTTCCAGCTGCTCCTTTTTAGCAGCAAGCGGAAAGAAGAGGAAAAAATGCTACTTATCAGATAAAACTGACACAGACTGTTTTTTTTTTATCATATCTATTCTGCATTAGCAGGAAAACATTTTCCTAGATTCTAGGTGCATTACATAAAAACATTGGTTACCCTGTTTTAATGTTTTGTGATGTTTCTCTCTCTTTTCTCTTGTCAAAGCTCTTGTCACTCTGTTCGCTCTCATCCTTCATTATCTTTAGTTTGTTGCAAACAATCTAAGAGCAAAACAAAGTAGCTTTAAAGAAGCCATTTAAAGTAAACATAGTTTTGGTGAATTGAATATTGTTTATTGGGCCCACAGTTCTTTGTAATATACTAGAAGTTATTAAAAATATATACTGTAATTAAAAGAATGTGTACTTTCAAATTCACTTTCTATGTTTTTTCTCTTAGTAGCTAAATGCCTTTTGACTATTCTTACTGTGAACCCCACACAACTAAATACATGGCATAAATCAAATTTGAATGTGATGAGCAAAATGATCAAACAGACTGGGCTTGCTACTGTATACTGTATGTAATTTCATACAGCAGAGGCTCAGTGGTTAACAAGCTTACAGACAATGTAGTGAGGGGTTTAAGTTCAGCTTTGATGTAGACATGAATGTCCTGAATGTCAATGCGCTTAAGAAAAACTCCTCCTTTTAAGCTTTATCACTACTTGTCCCCCACTGTGCTGTTCATTTCAGACATATAAACAGTGAGACTTAAGCAAAGAGGCTAACGTGAACATTTTCTCTGTATGCAAAATGGAAATGTTCTAAAAGCTCTATTATGCAGAAAACCAAAATAAACATCCATAGTTGAAAAGTTCAGAGCCACCACCACCAATTGTATTTAATTTGCTGAATTGATTAGACTAGTCGCTGTCACATCGTTGCTCTGGTTGGATCATTAAATCAGGGCATCATGGACAGAGCAGCTCTGTGTTGGTATTACCAGGGGGGTTCTTTGTAACAACTGCTGAAAAATCAGTTCATTAGCATAAAGCCTCTGCTGTTTATCCTCTAACTTTTATAAACTTTCTTCAATCGCTGCAGTTCTGACAAACCCCAATGTATAGTAGCACTCTGAAGACAGAATACAATATTTATGTGTAATGGGGGAGGACTGATGGCTGAAAAAGGACACGGAATGTCCTCTAACTGACGCTGAAAGTACAAAAGGCCGTGCCACGAACTTCATCATGACTGATGCCTGTCCAAGTCACTTAAGAATCTTACTTTCACCTCGTCATAGTTGCTCAGTTTCCTGCTGTTCAAAGCATCCACCTTTTCACCTCATTTAACCATTTACTGTTCACATGCGGTTCGAGAGTGAAGCAAACACAGGCCTCATTGTGTAACAATACGAAACAGCCTAGTGTCCATTGACATACTGTAATGAACAGATGAGATCTAATGAGAATGTCTGACATGCAAAAACTGGAGGTCAGTAGACGCAGCCAAAACAAGCAACCACAATCAATACTGACTTTGCTGCATCAGAATTTATTTATAGAAACAACCATAGCTCCTCACCAAGACGTGAGAGAAGAGAGGAAAAACTGTCCAGAGAATGTAACTTCTTTCTGAACAATTTATCAAGTTACCAGAGCCGCTGAGCTCATAAACACAATTTGTTCTTATTGGAAAGTCATTTGTGGACTCAGTGCAACAACAACCACATCAACTGAATCAACTGAAGAGAAAAAGAACAAATGAACAGAATCCACTTCTCTCTTTTCAAGCCACTTTATTAGACAAAGGGACCATCTAGAAAATCAAATCACGTTGTGTACCTGTGTGCTCATGAGCAACCCCGAGTGGAGCTGACAAGACAGCGACTCACTGCACAGGTATACAGCTAAATAAGTGAGCAGTGGAGTGAAACCCCTGGACAATCAGGAGTAAATGCAATCTCACACAACTGCTCTGTCCAAAGTGACGCCTCAGGCGAGTCTGTGTGTGTGTGCGAGTGAGTGTGCGAGTGTGCACCTGCAAAGCTCAGTAGAAATGCTTATAGTGTTGTGACATGAGACTCTAAGGAGCTGGATTGGAGTTTTCTAGGATTTTTCTGCTCTGCTCTGAAATTTTTCATACAACTCCGATTTGCTCATTACGTGAAAGAAAGCTAAAAACTATTTGAGGGAACTCATTCATTTTCACCTGACAGCTAGTTAAGTCTCATAAAGCATCCATCTTTATTCATTAGAGTGTGTCATATTTGCATGAATACATTTACTAATGATGCACTTTAATTAATTGAGGCCATTCATCTTTGTCTTTAATGTATCATTCTTTATGCCTTTCTATTTTTTGTAATTGTGTTCCGTCTCAGAATGAGACCATTTATGAGGAATGATATCTGACAGGCGATTTTCAGTATTTCAGAAGTACTATATTGTACAATATACTAAACATACTTTCTTTAACAATATTGTTGAGCTGCTAAAAAATAATCCAACCTCTGTAAGAACCAAGTTGAGGTCAATAAACTTGCTCTTCAGTGCCACACACATACACGCTTAAGCACACACATCATAATTCCCCACAGAACAGTTATAGGACAATATAGTGATGAATATATGGTGTTATTCCTTTGGGGTTGCTCTGTCTGCTCACTATGCTTCTCGTTAATCGGGCGGATTACCAGCGCAACCCTCCACCGTCTGCTCCGTTTCTATTTCAAAACACAGACTCTGCAACTTCTGTGTCATGTTTGAATGTGTGTCGTCGACAGTTGCATGGTTTGGCCGTAAAACAAGCAGTAATTTAACTTATTTTAGTGTATGACGCGCAAAAGCGATACCACGCACGGCAGAGCGCATTATGGGAAAGACGTGCACAATCAAAAGTGCTTTTGGAAGAGATGGTGTCTAGTCCCGGGGAAAACTAAATCGGTGCTTTAGTTTTTGTGGAAATGCCGGGGATTTGTCAGCCTGATCCAAACATACAGTATTAAGGAGGAGGGATCAAATGGCCGTGGCACGCGCTCTTGGAGAGGACAGGTTGAGCCCATGGCACAATTTAATTCCAGATACATCTGTTTTTGCAATAGTGATGCAGATGTATTGTAATGATTTGTCCGCGTGATCCAAAATCTGTAAGCCTTTCGAAATAGACCCATGATATTATTGTTATTGTTGTTGTTGTTGTCGTCATCATCATTATTATTATTATTATTATTAGTCTGCAAAGTGCACTGCGCTTCCACTGTGGGACAGGTTCACAAGTTTCCAAGTGTCAGACAACTTACCCTCCATGCAGAAAACGACCATCCAGGCTATCCATAGGTCCGAGTTATGAAACTTCACCATGGTTCCTAACGGTTTGGTGACTCGTTGTCAGTTCTGGCCCAGCGTGTCCTTCTTTGTGGAATCTCAGCTCCGCTCACAGTTTGCTTAAAGAAAAGTAACTGTTCATTCCAGTGTCATGAGACATTAAAGCAGTGCGGGGTTTTACGCAGCGCACACCATTGACATTTTCCAGTAATAGAGTGAAATGTTCCAGTGTGTTGAACAGAGTAACGCAGAAAGCATTTCTGTCCACCACACACTCTCTCTCGTTCGGGCGTTTTTGTACTCCTCCTTTCCTCCCGGTCTTTGGTAGCTGCCAGTCACTCCAAGACTATTTTCTTTCCTAGACCTCTCGAGTCGATCTAAGCACGCTTGGAAAAACACAGTGTCCACCTGCTGGTGAATTCAAATCCGCCCACTGTGACTGAAAGTGACTTACAAACAGATCAGAAACTGGCGCTTCTCCCATCCGCTTGGTGAGTCTCTCCAGCGCGTCTTGTTGCGCTCCATGGTTTCTCGCCTGTTCTGCAGCAGCTTAGCGGACCTGGGAACAAGTCAGAGCGCACTGGGAACAACACGACTTCCGACTGATCTTCTTCAAAGTAAAAATGCCGTAGTGGTTAAGTAATTAGGGAGGACACTGCTGGTACACTTTTGACAACATGACACGAGGTAGCAAAAGGTCAGAGGTCACCCGGATAAAACTGGCTGCTGTTGAGCTGTGCGCTCAACACATTTCCTCCTTTCAAGTCAGTTTCCATAATAAAAGTAAATGAAAGAAAAATGTGTCAGGCAGACAAAAATGTAAGAACTAAGCAAAAGGGGAACTTGTAAAGTGTGCTAATGAAGTATGCAGTGATTTAAGTTCATTAACCACTGACGTGATTTCTAAATTTTAAAATGAACAATAAACAGAACCCTGTTGCAAACAGCTAAATATTTTTTAAGTCTTGTTTTTGTTTTTTTTCACCGTGTCATTTCATGAACTCGAAACTGTGACGCTGTGAGAATCTCACCTGGACCTGTGTGCTTTTATTTTCTAGGTAAAATCCAGCTGGCTTCCTGTTTCACTATCGGCAGCTTGATGGAGCTCAGCGGCGGATGATTGAGGTGAGCTCCAGCCCTGCTGTTGCTGGGAGACCGCTGACGCCAGCCGAGAGAGGCACGTTCGTGCCCCCCTGCGGTGCATCCATGGAACGACCAATAGAATAGAATAGAATAGAATAGAACAGAACAATAACATTATATAGTTATCCATAAGGCTATGTTTTTCTGCAGCATACAGAAACATTTTCATCTTCTACTATAATGATATTATCAGCCATCGCCCTCAGACTACAGTCTTAAGTCAGTTTAAAATTTGCTGGGCAAATATCACAGCAGCATCTCTGCAGCACAGATGGTCATTTCAGTCAGGTAAGTTATAACTGTCGTACATCAGTAGCAACGAGCAAAACATTTGTAGAACACACACGTAACTGCTGTGTGTGTAAATCATCAAATAAAATGTATTCATGTGTATTCATATGCATTCATTTACACTCACCCAACAGGCTACGGCTTTCTGTACATGCATGCATCTAGAGCAGAGGAGATTATTTGTTATTAACCAAAAACACTGTTGGTACTCATAAAAATAGTAGATATAGTTGAAGACAACCCAGTAATTCAAAGAGAAGGTTACAGAAGATGTAACTGCAGGCTATAGAAACCACTCAGTGATTCAGCATATGAGAAGACAAGTTTGATGTGTTGCATCAAACGAAACAAGTTGTTTGATGCAACACATCAGACTTGTGTTGTTTGATGCCTCTGATTACTCTGATCCACTGATCACACTTAGCTCACCTCAGCACTAAATGACTGCTTATATCTTTTCTACCTCACAGGACACCACAGTCAAAGCCAAAACAGAAAATCAAGCATTAATGCATCAAAAAAGAAACAGCGTGGACTCGAGCATTTTATTTCCTAATTTAGATTTTTAGACTGGGAAAATCTAAGTGGAATACGTGATGAGGTCAGTTCCTCCAAACAGTACATATCCATCTCTCTATCATTTCTTCTGTCCTGAAGCTGTTGGCGGGAATTCACAGACTTTTAACTGTCACAGCAGACAAACAGGACACTTGTTAAAGATCTTGAGGGTGTCCTGAGGCCTTCACATCGCTCTTTTTGTTTTATCTTTACTCTTTTTGTGGCTGAACTTTAAACTTTTTTTTTTCACAAGCACTCTGAGTTCCCATTTTGAAAAGGTCACAATTTATGTGATACTGCATTTGCTGCTCCAGGTCAAGACTTAAAAGTTTGACGCAGTACACAGTGCTTGGTGTTTTGGCTAAAGGAGTTCTTTGTCACTCAAGGACAGACTGACTTTATACTGCACAACATTTAAAGTGTTTGTCAGTCACTCTATAGTAATTGTAGTTCATAAACGCAAAAGATACATGCTCAATTTGCAGGTTTGTCTGACCAGCAGCCCAAAGCCTTAAAATACTGAATTTACACATTATGTAAAAGAAAGAAAAAGTGGAAAACATCACAAGTGAAAATATTTTACACTTTTTCTTTAAATGGATAAATGTAAAAGACCAGATGACTTGTCAAGTCAGATGGCAGAATTGATACAAAATCAAAAAGAAGCCATTTCCAAAGTCAGACTTGTACAACAATGAGTAAATACTGTAATAATATGGAAAATACTATACAGGCTTCATTCTACAGACACACTGGTTTGGCCCAAATGTAAGCATGTACCTTTTGACCAGAGCAATTAATCAAGAAATATTGTTTGTATCATTCACCCTTCATTCATCCCTTACAGAATATTATAAAATAAAGGTCTGAGCATGATGGATGGGTTAAATTGGGTTTCTTCAGCAGCCCCCGAAAGATGCATGCTTGATTTATTATTGATTCCTTTCTGAAATCGCTCCATTTTTCTTTTTTCCGCACCACCATAAAATATTTAGAAGACCTGAAGGATATCCTCAATGCTAAATGCTAAAATCCTCATCTCCTGACAGTCACTGCTGGAGCTCACAGCAGTGACTGTTAATATTGAATCCAGGTAAATGTGTTTGTTTTTAGTGCCGCTTCATGTAACTGTTGAGTTACTGGACACATTAAACAGGTTCACTTTTCCCCAGGGATCATTCTTATTGTCCAGTAGTTCAGCCAGGTCCAAATGTGCATCACTAAGTACTGTAAGCACACATTTATGGTTATTCTGCTTATTCTGATGCTACTTCACACTCCAGTCCACTATATGAAGGGCAAATACTGTACTGTGTACTTATCTGTTACAGTTAGTTTGTAGATTAAGATATTACATACAAATTATAATGTGTAGGTGTGTAGAATAGTTTACAGTAGCTCCATCCCCACCAGTTACAACATGAACGTATGATGAATCAATAAATCAGTAATCATGTATGGATCAAAATAACTCTTTGTGCATAAGTAGATAAAGAGTTACATAGGTGTACTTTAAGTACATTTTGCCAATATTGCTTTTCAAAATTGTCAATGAATTGTTTTTGAGCAATTCAGCACATCCATGTTCACATTTCATATATTTATTCTTTTTCTAAAGCACATGTCATAATGACAAAAAAATCCTTTATTTGTATTCTTATATAATATTTTCATTTCAAGCTTTGGCTCAAGGCTGGCTTTAAAAAGGGAAAACACTTCCATCTGTTGGTGAAGAGATCACTTCCCTTCACAGAAGAACTTTACAGGAAGAAAAACAAAAGCTGTTTGTTGTCATAATATTCACTTTTAAGCAAATATGTTTACACATTTAAACAATAAGGTATGTTTCTGTGACACCAGCGATGGGACAAGAACAGAAGTCGGTACCACTGCACACTCAGAGTCTCTCAGTAGACAAACTAAGTAGCCTGGTCCGTCAGGAAGAATCAGGCCTGAAATGACAAAATGACAATGCTGTTATGGCTTCTTCTCATCATCTTTGCTTTCTTTATCCTTGTTTGACTTGTGTTTGTCAGACGTCTCTTTCTTGTCGGACTTATCTTTGTCAGACTTTTCCTTCTTGTCTGATTATCTTTGTCAGACTTTTCCTTCTTGTCTGACTTGCCCTTGCTGTCGTCCTAAAAAAATGCCAGAAGTTTCAATAAATCATCGTTGTGTTGATTTGTTCTTGGGATTGTGCTTGAGTCCCGTAATCATAATAAACTGATGTAGAGTGAGAAATGTGTTGCAACGTTTCGACAGGAGACACATATCTAACAGGACATTAACTCCACTTTCACCAAAAACAGACCTGTGCTCATATCTAAGTCTCAGCACATAGAAATGCTCTTATGCTTATAAACTATAAAAGCATTTTGTAGCTTTTTCTTGCCAAAAGGCCAACTAAGCTCATCCTTCTGAGCCTCCTCTTTCTTCACCTCCTCATTGTGTCGATAGCTGCAAAACATGCATACCCATGCAGATGTGAAACGTCAACTTAAAAGGGATTAAAAAATCTGTATTACTGTCACCAAAGACTGAAGTGACATATTTAAGTGACTATTTTCAGAAGGTTAAAGCTACTAATTAAATACACCTAACTGGTACTGAACAATACTGGACATTTGATAAAGTAGCCAGGTTGAAAGCTGGACAATATTTGCCTGTTGAACATCGACTGCATTGAAGTCCATCCACAGAGAGCAGTAACATTTAAGGGATTTCTTTAAATTAAAGTTTGGCCTACCTGCTGACAGATCCATTGTTCCTGAGCACCAATGAACAGTCTGTTTATTAATGGACACACCTAAACCACATGACCTCATCTAACCAATCACCACTATTGTTGAGTTGTGCTTCTACTTTTTATTTACAGCAGGGGGCGGAGAGCCAAAACTAGAGTAAAAAGCCACAGTGCAAGTTAATAAGTGTGGGAAAGGTTTAATTTTAGTTTATCTATTTACTTAATTTTTAATAAAAAAATCCCACTCACTACTGGGCTATTATATATTACAGCAATGTGCCTCATGTTGATCATAATAATGATGAAGCAAACAAAATAAATATAGTTATATGAAATTATTATTTTTAATATTCATTGCAAGTGATATTGGATTCTTGTATAAAATCCTAAAGCTATTCTAAAATATTTTTATGGAATAATTCCCTTGCATATTTACATTTTTGAATTCTATCTCGCAGGATGTTTACACAAGAGCCTCTCAAATCCAGGAACATTTCCTTTTACTTTGCATAATGAGTGATCCTAGTTTTACTAAATTTTGCCACTGTTATTGATACTTTGCATGTTAATATTACACATACAGGGTAACACATACAGTTGTGTGTACTGGTTCGGCTTTAAAAATGGAAAAAAAAACTTCTATCTGGTGGTGAAAAACACACTTTACTAGACAGAGGATTGTTACAGAACAATGTTGCATGTTGTCAGGGTGCAGTACTGCAGGATTTAGCACATATGTTTACACATGATCAATGTGGTTCTGTGATAACAGTGACGGGACAAGAAAAGAAGTTGGTGCTAATGCACTATCAAGCATACACAAGCATTCAATGATCATAAAAGCAAACAGAGCAGTCTGGTCCATCATTTCAGGTCCATCTGTCCTGGAATGACAAAAAGGACAATGCTGTTACAACAAGAAGGATACATGACTTATTTAGAAACACACTAAGTGCTATATGAGGAGCACAAGTGCTATAGGGTCTAGTAAGACAGGTCTGAGGTCAGCATATTATTAGGTCATTGCAACTTTTTTTATGACTCTGCCATTCGATCAGTTTTTCCTCTTCCCCACCCTGGACTTAGCTCTTCCTTGTTTCCCTTAGGTCATTTGCTAATAAAACCTGCCATTCATGCAAATGTGAGCAAAATGTTCTGTTTCTTCTAAATAAAGCTGTTACACAATGAAAGGAATTCAGCTCAGAGGCATGTGTTGCTCTTGGCTGATTGGCTGAAAGTTTACCAGCTAAAAATGAATCTGTATGATGTAATTCTGAGATATTCTAGGTGATATCACACAGTATAAACTATAAATATAAACTCACAGCAGGGTGTGGTGATTCAGATCTGATTAAAACTGGCTTCCCTGTGTTGTGAAAGTTCCATATTCACCAGTAGGTTGATGTTTCACTTGTCAACCTTTGTAACAAGGTGGGACTGGCATGCTACCTGATAACCTAATGCGGGCTTACCTCATCAGCAGATGCAGACAAGTCGCCCGACTTCCCCTACTTCTTGTCCTTTTACTTTTTGTCCTTCTTCTTGTCATGTTTTTCATCTGAATCCTTAGACTTATCCTTCTTGTCAGACTTGTCCTTTTTAGACTTGTCCTTCTTGTCAGACTTGTCCTTTTCAGACTTGTCCTTCTTGTGAGACTTGTCCTTTTCAGACTTGTCCTTCTTTTCAGATTTATCTTTTTTGTCAGACTTGTCCTTCTTTTCAGATTTATCTTTTTTGTCAGACTTGCCGTCACTCTAAAAAATAAAAAAAAGCTCAGTTCAGCAATCATGAGATGATGCAGAAAGATCATAAAGAGAAGCAACTTTCTGGTACAGTTTAGTTCAAATTAGCTAAAATCAAGTCAATCAACTTTCATCTATCTATCACCATCTCTACTC